>PVLD010003637.1:9993-139089 GCA_004027595.1 Dinomys branickii
GCTCAGGATGTATACAAAGTAAGCACCCTGGCTTCCTGCTGAATCACATAGTTAACCTTTTAAACTTCCCAAATTAACACAATAAACAACATCCCAGAAGGGTAAGGGCATGTCCTTTTCACCCCAAGATCTACAACTGCTGAGTTACTCAGCTAAACCTCCAGACTCCCCAAGTTGACACAATGTATCAACCGTAACAGAGGGGTACCTAAGAATTCCAAGAGACTGCTACATATATTGAATAACTACTTCATGCTGGGTCCTGAGGGTGCATCAGGGAACGAGATAGAAAACTATGCAAAAAAATAGGTAAAGTGGAATAGCAGCTGTACAATGGGTATGGGGCAAATGGGAGGAGGAAGGAAGGGAAGGAGTCAGCTTGGTGTCTTGGCTGGTGGGGCCAGGAGGGGGCAGAGAGCACCCACTTCCATAATGAATATGTAGCACTATAGATCAGAAAATGTTTTCTCTTTTTAAAAGAGAGATAATCGCTATGCTGAAGCGCCTTCCTTTGCGTAAAATTATAGGTATGGGTTTGGAGCACAGGTCAAAGGAGAGGCCCATTAGCAGCTCTGTGCTCCCAATTTCAGCTGCCACTGTGAAGGGAGACTTTGACCAAAATAATAATTCACTCATGTCTCAGCCCTTCATACCAGCAAAATCTATCTCACCGGTGTCTGGAGCGTGCAAGAACTCCAGAGAATACAGCTGTTTCTGCCCTCCAAGAGGTAAGTTTCATGGGAGGTTGAATTATGGCCCCAAAGAGATCAACATCCTACTTGTGGGAACCTGAAAACGTGTAGCCTTAGCCAGTGAAAGGGTCTTCGCAGATACATGGGTGCAACAGAAAATTACAGCAAATGTTTAAAGAATTTAAAAAATTGATTACATTGAAAGACATAGCCATTAATCCCCCTCAAAATACTCCCCCTGGTTTCAAACACACTTATCCCATTGCTCGTGCCACTTTCTGAAGCAGGTCTGTAAGTCTTCTTTCATGGGGGTCTTTAGTTGTGCTGTTGTGGATGCCTCAATGTCCTGAATTGACTGAAAACATCTATGGCAGTTTCTTTCCAATGAAAACATTGTGGCATGTCCTCATCCACCTTATTTACCAGATATGTCACTGTGTGATTTCTGGCTCTTCCCCAACACCAAAATGGCCACAAAAGGCCAACAACATTTTGAATCACTTCAGGACACAGAGGCGGCCACAACAGCCCAAGTAAGGACACACACTAAAGGCCACTTCCAGAACTGCTTCAGAAAATGGCAAGAATGCTGGATAGTGTGTTTGACGGAAGGGAGAGGATTGTGAGGAGGATTAATGGCCAGGTATCTTTTACTGTAACACATTAAAAATGAAATAAAAACATTCACTGTATTTTTTTTATCACATCTCTTGTGATAAATTAAGGATCTTGAGATGGGAAGATTCACCTGGATTTCCTGGATGACACTTCAGCTTTGATTAAGGAGGAGATGGCGGTGTGAAGGGGGTGGCAGAGGCCAGAGGCACATTTGAAGACAGGGACAGGGGCAGAAGGGACAGGAGCCAGGCTGGCAGCAGAAGCTAGACATTCCTGGAGATGGATTCTCCCTTTGGAACCTCTGGAAGGGACACTTGAATTTTAGCCCCGTGACACTAACTATGGGCCTCTAATCTCAGAACTGTAAGAGAGTGAATTTATGTTGTTGCATGTTACCAAGCTTCTGCTAATTTGTTACAGCAGCAATAGGACAAAAGAGGTTTGTTTTGTGTCTTAGTTACTATTTTCATTGCTAAGACAAAACACCTGACACCCAGAGTTAAAGGGGGAAAGATTTATTTAGATCATAGTTTGTAGAGGTTTCAGTTCATAATGGCCTGGCTCCAAGGCAGCGTGGTGCGGCAGAGAGGCCTCATACAGGAGAAACATTCATGGCATTGAGAAGGTAGCAAAGCAACAAGGAATGAGATCAGACCCTTTCTGTCCCTTATGGTGTATGCAGGCTACCAGCACTAGGGCAGGTGTAGCACTAGCACCCTTTATCATAGCCAGAACTATGCCAAATCAATCAGTGGGCTGATTTACTAATCAAACACACATTAACTAATCCCAGCATCACACACTCTAGATTTAGCCACCCAGGACCTCACGCATGAGACTTCTGGGGGGACATCTAGACACAAACCATCACATTTTGGTGTTTATTGGTTAAGGCTCCTATTTATTTTGCCAAGAGCTCTATGTATCTGGAAAGAGCTTACCTCTTTTTGAGTGTTTGAACAAAGGGGAATCTACGGGCTGGGAGGGGCAGCGGCTACTAGATGCCCAGTTTTGGGTGAATTGTGCATCCCCAGCAGAGCTAGCTCCTGTGAGACATAGGCTGAGGGATCCCAACAGGGGCCTCTCTGCTCCACACCTGGGAGTGGTTTCCAGAGTCCACAGTGTCTGAGCACAAGGACAGGGGAAAATGAAAAGAAAAATATTCATGTCCTCACGGCAACCAGCAACCTTGAAGAATAGACAATGTATAAAATTCCCCTGTGCAGCTGAGCATGGTATAAAAATTGAGAAAAAGCCCATGAACTTGGCCCAGAGTATCACACAATGGAAGGGGAAACCCACAGAAAGGTATTAAACCTCTCTTCCCTGTGAACAACAGTGATGATTTATGTATCTCTCTATCTCTCTACTTACCTACCTATCTATCATCATCTGTTGAGGTAGAAAGAGATTATGGGACTGTTTCTGAATAGAACGCTATTCTAACATACACAGCTTCTTGTACTTCACACCTTTTGGTTCCCTGCCCTTCACTGTGTGTGGCCCACATACAAAAAAATTAAGGGAACTAAAGCCATTCAGTCAGTTCTCACAGAGGCAAGAACCAACGGATGTTCTGGTTCCGCGCCCAGAGTCCGTTCATGAAGTCTTAGTTGGCAATGGCAGCAGTTCCAGGAAAGAAGCTGAATTGGCAGCATCCTCTGCCTCCCTGTGCAGATGAACGCAAACCGGGTGAGGGTCCTTGAGCAGGTGGCTGATAGAAACGTCCTGGGTGCAGGGGCTGATAGACCCACCATCTGGGACAGGTTCCGCCACTGACTAGCTGAGTGTCCTCAGGCAGGGCATTAATAGCTTGGAATCCCAATCCCCATCCATTTAATAGAAAATTGTGATAATAAAACAAATAAAATAGTAGTAATAAGAATAACAACAATAAGAATTCCTGCCGTATTCACCTCCTGGAGATTTTGCAGGGATCTAATGAAATAAGAAATGTTAAATTTCTTTAATAAAAATGGAAAGCAATACAAACATAAGACATAATCTCAATAGGCCAGTGAGTGATGTGATAGGCAATTTCACCTCTTGAATTAGGCTCATGGCACCCATCTCTCCTCCAGGCTGCAGGCTGAGTTACTCAATGCACAATTCTGAGAACAGTGAATTTTAAGCTCCTCATGGCTAACACACACCTGCTTTTTTCCTCATTTAAAGAATGTCATTTACGCTTTCAAGCTTCTCTCGACAGCTTCCATCTGGCATTCAGCAAAGAAACAGGATGAGATTGTCACTGTGTGACTTCTCTCATTCTGGAGAGTTCCTTTTCCCACCCTCCATGACCTTAGACAAATAATTCCACCGACTAGCTTCAGACAAACAGGAAGCCATTTCTGAGGGGACCCACGGAGAGCAAAGGGCACCAAACAGCAACCAATTGCAAATGTAAATCAGGCAAAGTAGAGCTTAATGCATGGGGTTAGCAAATGACTGAGGTTTAAACTTCTCTTGACTACAAGGTCTGTGACATTTCACTTGTTTGAAGCAAGGTCCAAAAGCCAAGATGATCTGCTGACAACCCTCCAGTGATGCCAAGTTCTTTCATGGCAGAGTCCAAATTCCTGAACTCAGTCTTCCACATGCTTGATCATGCAGCTTTGCTCTTTGGTCCTGCCTCAACCTCGCTCAAATCTTACGTGTGTGGAAAGTGATTGGATTATGGGGACCCCTATCTTCACCAGTGGATTCATCCATGGATGCGTTCATAGCTGAACGTGCTGTTGGGAGACAGGGTGTAGCTGGAGGCGGTCACTGGAGGTGTGACCAGCAAGGGTGTGGGAAGGTCACACAGGGAAGGCAAGACCCTGGCCCTTTCCTCTCTGCTTCCTCTGCTGTATCATTTCTGCCTTGAAGCCAATCAATCATGGACAGAATCTTCTAAAAACCATGAGCCATATTAAACTTTTCCTTTAAGAGCTGCATCTGTTGGGTATTTTGTCCCAGTGATGAGGTAGTGACTAAGGTGCACCCTGTTCTGGATCCTCCAGGGTCTGATCACCCTGAGCTGCTCAGCAGCAGCCCTATGCATCACGCTTTTGCCTATTCCCTGTGCCTGCAACCCCATTCTTGGACCTGTGTCCTCCTCCAGACCAGTTCTGCCTTTAGCGCTCCACTTCTCTCCCATTTGCCCAGGAAGCCTCGGTGAATTCTCTGAGTAACAGTTTGATCTGCCTCTCTTTGCATGCTGCCCCATACCACTGTCTCTTTCCTAAGTCTATCACAGCACCTGAACCCTTTGTTTTACCTATTAGACCACCGGACCCATGAGGAGAATGACGATGTTGGGTTGAAAGTTTGACCTCCATCCTACCTGGCCAAAGTTAGCCCTTGAGCAGTATTTGCTGAATAGAAGAGTGAAGGTACATTGCCTTGGAAAACAGGTAAGGCAACCAACGCATCAAGGTACATCCCCACTTATCAAGGCAAAACATGTAGCGAATGGAAACATCCAGCAAAGTGAGCCACAGTTACTTTGGGACATGAAAGCCAGAAGAGGAGGTGAATACAATCCAGTGACAATTATGAGGAAAATATGGGAAGTAAAGTGGATGAAGAAAAAAAAAGAGGTGACCAACAGAGGATAAAACATCAGACCAAAAGGAAACGGGAGTAGGCTGAGTGGAGAATAGAAAAGAACTGAATATACAGAAGTGACAGGAAGAGATGGCAGGCTATGTGTTCAGCAATGCTACCATCTGTTGTTAAAAATTAGAAATCAACATTCTTAGTCCTGAGCTTGAACAGCAAACCTATGAGGTCTGATAGAATATATGATGAATGTTTAAATTTTTAAAAATGTATTGGAGTAAAAGACATTGCCATTAATTCTGCTCAAAGTATTCCCCTTCACTTTGAACACACTTATCCCGTTGTTCTGCTGCTTTCTGAAGCAGTTCTGGAAGTCCTCCTTTGTGAGTGTCTTTATAGGTATAACAAAAAATGTGAATGCTGCTGCCAAGGGCCATCCAATGGAAAGCAGGCTCATAAAAGTGTTACAGTGTGTCCTCACCCAAGTTTTTCACTGAATCTGGCACCATGTAATTTCAACTCTTCTCCAAAATCAAAAGTACCTTGAAAAGTAAACATTTTGGACTAATTCAGGAAGTCACAGCAGCCATGACAGTGCAACAAAAGATACTAAAGCGAACTTCCAGAACTGCTTCAGAAAGTAGCAAGAACAATGGGATCAATGTGTGTGAAGCAAACAGGAATATTTTGAGGGGGATTAATGCCGAAGTGTCTTTTATTGTAATTTTTTTTTTGTTTAAACATTCACTATAATTTTGGAACACACTTCATACACTGGTTATTTTTTGTCCTTAGGACACAAAATTAGCTAGAACATCCTTGACCCAATTTTGGTTCCCAAATGAAACCCCACACAGTTCAGTGATTGCCTTCTTCCTCCAGGAAACAATCAGACTAAAGCCTAAAGTTCTCTATGGCTCTCTGGGTATTAATAAGAACACAGATGTACACTGTGTTTATGCCCTATGCCCCTTTGTTTTAATAACCAGGGACACAAATATAGTGTGTGGGCATATGGGACAGTGCTCTGCTTTAAGAACCAGATCCCAAACATGGCACTTGGGTAAGCCCGGCCTGGCCTTCTGATTTAGTAACTGATCCTGAACACAATATGTGGCTGAGCTGTATGATCCTCTGCTGCAGAACCAGGTCATGAGTGTGGCACTTGGTAAGTCACATTTCCTTCCGCTTGCTTTGCCAAATCATGAGCAAGGCCTGTGGTTAGGCATCACAGCCCCATGTGCTGGGAACCAGATCATGAACATGGCCTGTGGGTAAGTGAGAGAACTTTCCATGTGAGATACCAGATTGCACACTCAGACTGTGGTCGAATCACCACCCTTCCCCTTTAATAAACAGATCACAAATATGGCAGGTGGCGCTGCCTCTTAGACCACTAATTGAGCACACGGCTAAGTGGTACAATGCTGCCTTTATTGGATTCAATTATACATCCTGGCCTCATCTTTTTAAATTTTATTTGTTGCCAATGAAATTTTAATTAGCTAAAGAAAAGCAAACACATTATAAAAACAAGATAATGAAGGTCATAAACTCACCAGTCCCTGTCTCAGCACTTCAAAAGACGGTTGAGACTGTATCTAGGGAATTATGGAGTGAAAGAGAAGGAAATCCTGGGAGAAACCCACCTATCCCACCAGGCTTGGCCCTGGGAGGACATTAGAGCAGCAAAGGGACAGGCCAAGTACTTTCCATTTGAAGCTCTTTTGCCATTTCGGATGATCACATTTAGGAACAGTCAGGAGTCATGATTTGAAATACTGCAGAGCAAGTATTTGCTCCCCTGTCTCTGGACAATATTCTTCTCCTGTTGGGGTTGGGCTTGGCTAGGTAACTTGCTTTGGGCAATGAGATGCCAGGACATGTGGCATGAACAGAGGCAGGTAAATGTTCTCTTGCAATAATAACATGTCAATGAGACAAACGTTCCCTGAGTTTCTGCGGCCTGGGTCCAGAATGAATGAACATGCAAAGCTGACTCCATCCAACCTAGAAAAGGAGCAGACCCTCCCAGGTGAGCCCTGCTGACATCAGCTCCATCTCAGCCAGTTTGCAGATCCATGAACATCAGCATAAGTGCTTCTTGGAATATGGCTCTGAGCACTGGTGCAGTTCGTTGTGTAATACTGACATATACTTGGAACTTCCAAGGGTAAGAGCAACTACATCACGGAAGCAGGAAGCAGCAACCAGGGTGAAGGCCATGCAGGTGGACCTGGGTCTGGATTGAAGGTCAGGTCCAACAGAAACCAGGAAAAGGAACGCTGACCTCAAGGTCCCAAGCTTTCCTGCAGAAGCAGCCAAGCAGAGATGGATGTCCCCTAATGAGCCCCCAATTCCTCACTTACCAAGGATCATCTTTCTTTTCTCTTCAATGCTGGGGTTTGGACCCAGAGTCTTCACACTGAGCTGCATCCTCCAGCTCTTTTTTAATTTGAGACTAGGTTGCATTGAATCACTAAGTTATGAACTTATGATCTTCTTGCCTTAACCTCTCAGAGTGCTGGGAGTGCAAGCCTGCGCCGCTATTCCAGATGCTATCCTATTTTATGGAAAGTTCATTCCATTATTAAATCTCTCTTTATGCAAAACAAGGTGAACACACAACATTTGAAACTGGAGAAGAGATTCAAGGCATGAAACTGACAAGAGATCCATGCTGGAGACTGAAGAAAACACACTTTTGAAGAATGTTTGTAGGAAATAAAAGCAAACTCCACAGAGCAATTCCTCTGTGCTTCCCATGGTATTCATATGTTGATTAGGAGAAAGCTAGCTAATACATAAGAAACAGTGTTTTACGAATCCTGTAATGCCACAGCAGAAATGAGAGGCAGTAAAAAGCAAAATTTATAGTTAAGAAAATGGACTCATAATACAGATGGCAAAAATAAATATCGTTAGCTCTTTCATGCAGAAAAAAAGGATTTACGGGTAAACGGGATGAGAAGAGATGATAAATACGAAGAGCACAGAATAGAGATACGTGAAAAATTGTTATTTCTAATGAGCCATGAAGAAGGGGAACAGAAGCAATAACCTAAAATGTAATAGATTTAAATTTTTTTTTGAAAATTTACCTTCCCAGAGCTACAAGTCTTATTGCTAATCAGATAATAGAACATAAAAGATATGTACACTTAGGCACATTTGGATGATTGATGCATTTTAAAGGACAAAATTAAGGCAAAATTCTGCAAACATCTTCATCTAAAATGTGGGTTAACCATTTTTCTAGACTTGTCCTTGGCCTGTCTAAATCCTAGGAGACAAAAGAGAGGTATCACTGAGTTTTTAGGAGAAAGGGTTTTTACTAAAGAAATAGACACCTAGTAAGGTTATGATTCATCTACAAAGGAAGAGCATATAAAGCAGCTATTCGTGAGCTCAAAAAGGATAAAATCTATCACCCTCCCTAAAGAAATTATTTAAAGTGCACATCAGCCTGCTGGGAGATGAGTTGAAATAAAGAATTAAAAAATGGGGGAGAACATAGCAGAAAGGGACTGTTTCTGAGAAATAAAAACATCCCAACCCCAAATTTCAGTTGAAATCAATGCTGTAAATACAATGATAGAAAAATGCAAATACAGTGGCTACTTCTTGGAAGCAATTTAAACATAATAAATTGGATCTAAATATTTCAGTACATTAAGCAAAGATCAAAACATAGGACCAGGCAGGACAACCAGGTGAAAGAGGTGCCCATTTCGTCATTTCAATGGGGCAGAGTTCCTACTTCATCGCACTGATCAGTAGATTAATGTTAAATGGTAGTTGTGGGAATAAGGATCTATATCACATTTTTATTGAAAAATATTCTTATTTTAATGCAATATGATATCATTTAGGTGATGCCTACAAAATTATGATATTTTCCCTAAACTTTTTCTTGTTTATTTTCTTAGTACATGTTTGTAATTCATGGTATACAGATATGCTGTGTAACAGGAACCTTATAACCCTAATAATGTAAATATTATAAATCATCACATGTGCTGAGACACATAGTATCAACAGGTACAAAAAAGGTGATTAGGGAAATGGGGGTGGGGGAAGGCATTTAAAAAAACCAAGCTGTAATATGTACAGATAACCACCCTCCAAGATGACTGTAAACTGCATGAATTACAAACAGGCACTAACAAAACAGAAAAACCACAATTTTATCACTTGAATGACTATGCCTTTAGTAGCTGCATACAGTTGGGCTCTTTTCCAAATTGTATTTGGTAGAAAGCAATTCCAGGAAAGAAAGTGCTCTTTAAGAATACCACCACCTTTTATAGTAAATGAAACACGTACTTTAGTATAATCCTGTTTGAGCAGTTTCGTAGCTGAGAGCTGAGTTGAACTTTTTTAGTTGTGTGTTTGCCAGTAATTAAGGCAAGGAAATCTTCCTTCATGCATGATTAAAGTAGACAACCCCTTGGGGTTGTCCCCTAACATCCACTGTTTACCAGATGGACATATGGCCCAGTTGTTACCAGAAAGACACCCTATGATACCAGCTAAGGCTCTTAAGGAGCAATTTTCATTCTTGAAAGAGAAAGCTGTGCAAAAATCTCTAGATAAGGGCTGGGGCTATAGCTCAGCGGCACAAGCACCTGCCTGGCAAGCACAAGGTCATGAGTTCAGTTACTGGTACCAAAAAAAACCAAACCTCTAGATATTGTCATGTGTAGATGTGATGCCCAGACATAAACGTGATGCTTGTCTGGTTTTCACTGGTGAGTAGTGCCTTAGCCATCTTATCATTACACACATGGGTCCCGTGGGGCAGGAATTCAGACAGGTCGCATGAGGGCCAGTCTATCTCTGCCCCACAATATCTAGGACCTCATTTGGAAAGACTTGAAGGCTGGGGTGACTGGACAGCTCGAGTAGAGCCATGTGGGGGCCTCTTCACCATCAAATCTGGCACCAGAGGCACTGGGATTCTGAGGTTAGAAATCCCTGCCCGCAGCTCTCTTCCTTACAGCACCGTGATCTCAGGCTGGCAACTGAGGGCCCTGAATGTGGGTGTTCTGGCAAACAGGGCAGATGCCAGGACCCCTTTTGTGATCTAGCCCCAGGAAGCAGACAAAAGAATCATAAGCACATCCCCATGTTAAGGAGGCCTACAAGGCCTGCTGAGGTCACACTGCAGAACAGTTCAGGGCTGCAGCCACATTCAGTGTGCAAACTGCTCACCTGGAAGCACTAAGAAGGTGGGGGTAGGGGACAAAAAACAGGGGTTACCGTGGATCCACAGACTCAGCTAGTTCTAAGTTCTCCCAGACTCTGGACTTGTCTTTGTGAGACATTTCCTGATCTTTTAAGCCAACTTGAACTGGTGTTATCATGGTTGGCATCAAAATCATTCTACCAGAAAAACACTGATTAACATCCCGCAGAGTCAAGTGCACAGAGAAAATGGTCCAGACAATGCTTGTGCAGACTGCAAGGCAGGGAGCTCCGTGATTGGATGGCTGGCTCTGTTTCTTTGAGCACTTGCCGAGTGGCTCAGAGCTCAGCCTCAGTTTTCTTATGTGTAAACCAGGGGTACTAACACTAATAACCATTGTAAGGCATTTTTAAGATGTTTATTGTTGTGCAACACAGAGAAAATATCTGATAAACAGCCTTTGCTAACACTGTTTAACCACTAAGTATATAGCATTGCCATACACATAAAAATCACATATAGGACATACTCTTTCTGCAGTTGGTTTGTTTTGGTACTGGGGATTGAATCCAAGGCTTTCACACTAGGCTACATCCCCAGACTTTTTTATTTATTTACTTTTTAAAATTTTGTGACAGGGTCTTGATAATTCACTAAGTCACTCAATGTGCACTGGAATTTGAGATTCGCATGCCTCAGCCTCACAGAGTGCTGGATTACAGGCATGCCCCACCATGTTTGCTTTTTTCTAGGTTTTATTAGGCCATGTATGTGTGTGTTTGGGTATTTATTGAAATAATTGCCCCACTTTAAAAGAATTTCCTCCTGCTATGTTTTAATTAATTACATTTATTTTCTTAAGTGATACATTAAGAAAACAGAAGCATTGCACATATTAATGGGCCAACCTGTGATATTCTGAGGCATGCCTACCCCATGTGCTGTTTAAATCAGGTTAAACAGAATTCCCTTTTAGAAGTGAAAAGTCAGGAAAGCACCTATCACAAAATAATAGCTTAGGTATATCTTCATTGTCTTGGTGGAGACATTTGTCAAAAACCACAAATCCTTTCAAATTGAGTTGGGGAACAAACAGGCTGTCTTGGAAGGCCATGGAAGGTGCCACTGAATCCTAGGAGAGAGAGGAAAGACACAGCAGTCCTTGGGACTCAAGGTCAACTAGGGCAGCCATGCTCTCTACAGGACAACTGAAAGGAGAACTGAACACAGCCCCGCCGGAAGGCGGCTGCTTTCCCCTTTTCTCTGTAGGACTCTAAAAGCCTCCACGCTTCTGCTTCTCTGTTCACATCATGGTCCCATGATCCCTCCGCTCATGCCTACTCTCACAACTTAAACAGAATGCATCCTCCATCCACCCACTTGTTTATTGAGGACTTGGGGGCTCTGACTCATCTATGGGTTCAGCCATGGAAGGGTGCACAGTGAAGGTGTTGTTAAGAGATGGGTTTGGGTGGAAGGCAGGTTCTTGGGACATGAAGGGTGTGTCTGCTCTCCCGCTCCTCTCCACTGCTTCCTCGCTGCCATGAGGTGAGCACCTTTCCTATGCCATGCCCGACATTCAGGAGCCTAAATAAAGCCTTTCTCCTTTAGGCTATAAACATCAGATATTTTGTCTCAGTGATAAAAAGCTGACTAATGCACCTACAAAGATTGGACGGAATCATTGAGGGTCAGTTCCAAGATCCACACATCTCCTAGGCCATCTTGGTCAAATGCCCTCTCTGGGGTTCTGAGAGATCAGGAGGTAGAAATGCACAGGTCACACCTCATTTGAGGAGGTCAAGGGTAGCTGGAAATATCAGTCTCATGCATGCTTCCTGCTTCTCTATGTGGAGGACAAGATTTACCTGGTGTGGTACTGAAGAATGGCAGCTTGACTGTGGGAAGTGGGACGACCAAAGCAGGAAATGCCATACGGTCCGGCCACTCAGGCCTGTACATGAGGGGCAACACTGTCACAGAAGGTTTCTCCTCTGATGCGCAAACCTTCCATTTTCTGTGGATTCTCAGGGACTCAGAACCCATTCTCAGAAGAACTCAACCCTGGTTTCATGAAACCAGGGGATGAGCCAGAGCGGCTGAGAGTTTGTCCTGTGGCTCTCTTGGGACTTGGGCAGCATGATTGGTGGCATAAGACCATCCACAGGGACAGTCAATGCTAAACTAAGAAAACTTCTGTGCAGCCTGGAAGCCAGCCAGAGAACGCACGGCTACATTAGCTTCTCTGCTCCCATTTGCAGCACTCAGTGCCGCCTGCAAGCTGCACTTGTTACAGAGCACTTGGATGACATGCTAATATGGGTAGCAAGATACAAATAAATAACAGGGCCTCTTGGAGCTCTCCAGGCTTTGAACCTTATAACTCTGAGTACTTCTGTAATTATCCCCCAAGGCCTGCAGGCCCTCTGCGCACCCCGGCACTGCCTAACTTTGGAGTTATGCTTCCTCTGCCTCCTACTAATTACATTCAGATCGAAACATAATTACACTAGGCTGCAACACTGCATTTTATCCTCGCAATGCTCTAAATATTTTATCTGCTTTACAATCTTTCTTCGAAAATCAGTGGAGGAAAATCCTAGACACCAGACTCGGACCAGGGTGGTGAGCAATTGTTTCTTTTTTCTGCTCTGCATTAAATGTTAAGGGAAGGATTGTGCAGCCAGATATTGGACATCCTCCACAGGAAGAAACGGGAGTCAACAGTCATGGATCTGCTGTGATGTTCCAGTTTTATTCTCCATCACCCGGATTAGTAAGATGTTTCACCTTCCCCTCTCTAGATATTTCTTTTCTGTGGTTTCTAATGTCTCCCTGGAAAGCAGGGCAGCCCGGAGATGTACTGGACCACTAACCAAACCCATAAATATGGAAACTGATGGCCAATACACAGATGCACTATCACAAGGAAGGGTAAACTGTTTTTAAAAAGATCTTTTATGCATTAGAATTGCGGGCTTTAAAAATATGCATAGCCCATTTCTAAATATTCTGTCACAGTTTGGATTCCACAGGGATCTTCCAGTTCTACAATGTTGGTCCATGCTAGCTAGGATGCAGAAGCAGCCAGATGTTTCCAGGGGTTTTCTATAAGAGATCTGATTACTGAGATGGTGAAGTTGATAACAGAACTGCATATGAGAAATTTCTTGTTGTCCACTCTCTCCTTTATCCTCTACATTAGGGGTGGTCATGTGCCGAGGCTTTTCTTGTTTTACACAAATGTATGCAAAAGTAGTGAGTGGAGTTTTAGGGCTGCTCTTGAAGAGGTACTTGAATGATTAATGGGCGTCTTTTTATCTCTTTCCTTTTATTTTCTTCTGCCTACTTCTGATGGCTGGAGTTGCAGCAGCCTTCTTGGGACCATGAAGAAAAGACCAAAAGAATTGCAGAGACTTCAGCCCTGACAGTCTTAAGATTCCCGTGATCATCTCATTCAGCAAGAAGCACAAATCCTGTGTATTTATGTCATAATTAGTCCTCCTTACAGACCGTTAAATGGAATTTAGATCTTCTACATAATCTGTCTTCCTAAGAGTCAAACAACAGAGCTGAATGAACCCAGTCTTGCTTGCCACTGGCTTGACCATGATCCAGTGGGCCTTATATTCCCTCTTCTAGTATTGCAGCCATGGTCTGGGAGTCAAACACAACCCTCTCGATCTTTAGCCCTATTTCTTTTAATGACAGATTTAGCTCTGAAAAACTTGAAGAGGAAAGGAGAGAAAATGTCAGATTGATTCTTGATAAGGTGCTTCTAGTTTGCCTGAGAATGAACTCATTCTTGGAATGACTAGGGAATCTGCCATCTCTAAATCCAAAGGGTTCTCATTAACTGATTCTTATGAAGATTCACAGAAGTAGGTGTGGTGGTGTATACCTACAATCCCAGCACTCTGGAAGGTTGAGGTAGTAGGATTTCAAGTTCCAGCTCAGCCTAGGCAATTTAGTAATATCCTGTCTTGTAATTTTTTTTAAAAGAAAGAGTGTAGGGATATAGAGCCCAGTGTGAAGGTCCTGGGTTCAATCTTCAGTAGAGAGAGAGAGAGAGGCAGAGAGATAGAGGATTCAGAGAAAACTGCAGAGGTGATTATCTTAGTTACTTTTCTCAGTTACTGAGACAAAATACCCTACTCCCCAAGTTCAAAGCTTATTTAGCTCACAATTTGTAGAGGCTTTAGCCCACAATTGGCTGGCTCCAATGCAGGGTGGCATGGCAGAGAACAGTCCATGGAGCCTAGAGGGCAGCAGGAGTGATGAAGGAAGACAAGACTCTCTCTGTCCCTTATATTGCATGCAGTAATCCCAGCTAGAACTATGCTGGACTGACTGACTAATCACACACCTTTAATCCCAGCATCACACACTCTAGATCCAGCCACCTCTGAAAAAGCCCCATGACTATATGAGGCTTTGGGGGACACCTAGACACAAACCATAATAGTAATACAATAATCACGATTAAGTAAAACCCAGTGACCAGTGTGGTAATGGGGAGACCCAAACCATGCTATCCATTAGTATGAAGCCTACTTCCTGGAGTCAGGGCTTCCTGAATATTCACTTTGGTCAGCTCCTAATTATTTGGTGCAGTAGTAAGTCTAGTACTTACTATTTTGTGAACATTTATTCAAGTGTTATTCCATAGCATGATTTTGTCACTGGAGACAGTATAATATTAAGTGGTTAAGAATGCAGATTCTTGAGACAGAATTCTTAGGTCCACATCTTAATTTTCACTAGCTTTGTGATTTAAGGCAAGTTCCTCAAGGTTCCTATTTCTCAGCAGCAAGATGTGGATAATAATAATTTGTTATAATTACAGTGAAAATTAAGTGAACAGTTTCTGACATCAATATATAATAAATAATATAAGCACAATTGCTCTTAAGAGTCCACAAGGAATTGATTCCTAGACCCCCATGCATACCAACTCCTGTAGATATTTGAGTTGCTTATATAAAGTGGTGTCATATTTCTATATAACCACACACAACCTCCCATCTACTTTAAATAATGTCCTTGTAATAACTAATACAGTGCAAATGCTATGTATACCATTACTATACTGCATTATTTAGGGACTTTTGGCATGGCAAAAGAAGTCTGTATTTTTTCAGTACAGACACCACTGTTCCTCTGGGTGTTTTCTGATCCAGCATTAGTGGAATCCACGGATAGAGAATCCATGGATATGGAGGGCTGACTGTACTATATTATTTTTATTTGTTTCACAGTGCTAAAATAATGTTGCTCATTGCGAAGCAAAGTCGTTTGTAACTTGGCGCTTAGACGGAGCTAATGCATCAGGGTTTGTATTTATCACAGCAGTGGGCTGCAGTGCCATGAGGTATGTTAAATGCTGGTGCAGTATTAAGTGCAGTACTAGGCCCTCCGCAAAGGTCAATTTCCTCCTCCCATCCCTCTGTCTTCTCAGCTAGTGGCTGAAACCACCATGCTGCTGGCGGGAGTGATTTTGTGTGATGTGCTTGGTTTCCTGGATTACAGGGCAGGGGTAGCAGAGAAGAAGCTAAAGTGCATGTTCCTTAGGAGTTCGTCTCAGCAGCTTTTGCTTCCATGTGATGTGCTGGTTCTCCTGTCACTGACAGATGTGGTCCTGAAACTGGCAGGATATGTCACTTGGGGATTATTGAATTTTTTTTTCTTTTTTTTTGCGGTACTGGGGATCGAACTCAGGACCCTGCGCTTGCTAGGCAGGCGCCTATTCCACTGAGCTATATCCCCAGCCCCACTTGGGGATTATTGGGGCCTAGATCTAGAATGTCCCCCCAGTGCCTCGGGTGTTCGTAAGTGGGGGTTTGGGGAAGTGATGGGCGATGGAGGCCATAGCTAACTTGCTGTTAGGCGGAGGGACCAGAAGAGAGGCGGATCGCCGGAAGGGTGCGTCTCCCTCCCCAGCCCCTCCTTTCGCTCCTTGCTTCCTGGCTGTCACGACGTGAGCAGCTGTCTTCCGCTGCACCTTTCCACCATGCTGTTTCCGCCTTGGAGCCAGGCCATGGAGCTCGCTAACCATACAGTGAGAAAGTGAACTAAAGAGAAACTCTCTTTTCCTTTAAGTTGTGGAGGTCAGGTGTTTTGTCACAGTGATGCAAAAGTGACTAGAACGGGGACAAAGAACATGCTATGATACATCTTTTCTTTCTTTGCAGAGAAGCTACAAGGACAGTAGGGCTGATTTTGCTGGGTTGGAAAAGCTGTATTTTTGAAACCCTGTACTTGGAGACCCTTTGTGTGATGGAATCATGGGACATCTTCCCTGCCAATACCACCACTCTCTCCCTGGCTGATATTTGCTCTTTGCAGGAAAATGGCTTCAGTTAAGGCCTCCTTTTTTCTAATTTAGTCTTGTCTGCCTCCTTTATAAGACTCAACAATGTGTTGTTATAAGATAGAACCCAGGTTCTAAGTTTCTGGTACCTTCAACCCTGGGGAAAAAACTGGCTTATGGATGGATAGCCAATTTCTCAAGCATAAATCTAGTGTCAAGCTTTGGAATATCCACAAGCAGATAAATAACAAATGGGGAAATAATTTAGTCATTTAAATTGGAACAAATTCCCAAAATATCTTCTTGTTTTCACTTTGATGAATCAGACACCAGAATTCTTAAGGAATACATCAAAATAGCTAATTAAAATTTTAAGATGATAGAAGGGGATTAACATTAAATGGGATGGATACTTGGTTGGAAGGGCAGAAGGAGAAAAATGGAAAATGGCTAAATTAAGAAATGACTGTGCAATGGACTCACTGCCAAAAATACATAGAAAGCAGGAAAAAGAAACATCTTACACTAAATGCTGCCTTAACCTGAAGATCTACAATTTATTGTAAATGCTACATATTAAACCAGAGACAACAAACTCCTCCACCTAGGTTCTGCAGTGTGCCTTACCTGTTCAGTTGCACATGGTTCCTGTCTCTGCTAAAACAAGGCAAGTCTGAAAATGTCTATAGAGTACTTTACACTGGGCATCTACATTGACTGAATGAACTGCTCTTTCCAATATGGTGGACGATCTACCTTCCAGAAGGAAGGCATGGCAGTAGAAGCATGGGCAGAGTTCCCTTCATGCTTGTATTGGTGTGGTCTGGCTGTGTGTTTCAATAACCCACCCAACATCCAACTCTGAATGTGAGTCTCAAAAGTAAACAAGCACTTGGCATTTTGGCTTTGTCCATGGCCCAAGTCTTGGCCTTCTCTTCCACCCTGTCCTCTGCTATTCCATCTCTTTGTGGGGCTCCTGTTTCCTGCTTCAGGATCAAGTCCTTTCTCCCAGCTCTGAACCCTAATGCAGAAGTTCATCAACTTCAATATCACTGGAGAACTTGCTGAAAATGGACACCTCCATGCTCTGTCCAGAGGCTCTAAGGGTAGGGCCAGCATCCAGAATCCACACAGTTCTCATACATCACTTTTGGTGCTGATCCAGGCTTCTCTGATGGGTTAGGGTTACCTGTCACCCAGATCACATCAACTTTCGATCACTCTGAATAACATTATCACACAGGAGGAGGGCTGGATATTGGCACACTGAGAATATGCCATAAAAAAAAAATTACTCCGTGAGGGTAAATACACTTTGAATTATACATACATATATGTATGGGCTAGTGCATCAGTCACTTTCACATTGCTGGGACAAAATACCCAACAGCCCAAATTTAAGAGATGTTTATTTGGCTCACAGTTTCAGAAAGTTCATTCCATGGTCAGCTGGCTGCAAGGCAGAAACAGCATAGTGGACAGGAATGGTGAGGGACAGCTGTTTAATTTGTGGTAACCAGAAGGCAGAGAGAGAGAGGACAGGACCAGGGACAATAATACATCCTTCCAAGTCATACCCATAGTGCCCACTTCCAACCAGAACCCCTCCTGACAGTCCATTCAGCTACTAAACTCAGTGGATGAACCTACCAATGAACATAGCATCCGTATGATCTACTCACCTTTCAAACACATGAGACTTTTGGGTTTAGATCTAAACCGTTATAGGCTAGGACAACTGCAACCCCACAGATGGTATAATTTTTGAAATTCTGCTTCTCTTATTTTACAGAGATCAGTAGATCCTTGGGTGATGGCAAAGCAGAATAAATCCTTTTCCATGGTCATGAAAATAATCACAGTGATACTTCCCAAGGAGGGAAGGAGCTTCTGGTTGTATGCTGAGCAGGAAAGGGTGTCATGCCCCTTGAGAAGTTGTATTAGTCAGTGTTCTTCAGTGACTAAGTATGATAGAGATTTTACACACACACACACACACACACACACACACACACACACACACACACACAGCTTATGTTAATGTGGAGGCCAGTAAGTCCCAAGATTTGTGGTTATGTTGACTGGCTGGAGACCCAGACTTGCTAATGGTATATTTGCAGTGCAAAGGGAGAGACCTAAGGACAGCTAAAGTTTCAGTTTCATTCCAATGGCAGGAAAAAAATTCATATCCTAGTTGAAAGTTAGTCAGGCAAAAGGAATTCTCCTTACTCAGAGGAGGGTCATAATTTCTGTTCTGTTTATGCCTTTAAGTGACTGGATGTGGGCCCACTTTCACTAGGGAAAGCAATCTGCTTTTTACAAGTCTAGCAATTTACATGTTAATCTCATCCAAAAACATCCCCACAGAAAACCTAGAATAATACTCTACCAAATATCTGGCCATCCTGTGGTCCAACTTGACACATAAAATTAGCCATTTGTGGCAGTGAGAGTAGAGTTTCAACTGGACTGGTTTTGAGATCCACTCCAGGGATCAGTCAAGCACACTTCAGGTGTGTCTGAGTGGGTCATGGAGGCATGGCCTTGAGGTCTGTGTCTAGTCCCTGGCCCTTTCCGCTCTGTCACTATCTCTGTGCTCTGGTCCTGACCATCATAAACTAAGGAGCTTTGCTCTCCACACTCCATGTTTCTGGCAGCAGCCAGTTAGGGACTGAAACCACAAGCAAATTAAACGTCTCCTTTAAATTGTAAGTATTGGGTATTTTGTCCCAGAAATGAGAAAGCTGACTAATACACTATTACAGAAGAGAAAGTTCTAATCTGAATAATAAAAGAACATGTCAACAGGTTGCCAGAGCTTACCATAGATTGTAGAAATTGTAGGACTGCAACTCAAAGTGGCCAGATATAGTGTCAACACAGGAAAATGAATGGTAACAGTAAATATGATAAAAAGCAGCCATCAAATCATCCCTAGATTACTTACCATAACTAACACAATGAAAATGCTATGTAAAAAACATGTTCTTTAGGGAATAATAACAAGGGGAAAGTCTGCACACATTTAGTACAGATGTAACATCGTAAGCCTGACTACACAGTACAGGAAGGAAAGGAGAACTGAACAACGCTCACACATGAGTGGTGGAGAGAGGCTGAGGATCTGAGAAACGGTGGAAAGCTACAGTACGGTATACTTCTAAATGACCTAATTAGAATACCCTTGTAATTCTAATACAAGGGTATTGCTCAGTGCTCAATCAGTTCTGGTTTTGTTTTTTGGGACCTTTCTAGATTTTTTCCCCAATACTTTTGATCCACACTTGGTTGGATCAATAGCTGTGAAACCTGAGGATATAAAGGGCCAACTGTTTATCCATTATGAAATTAATGAATAATCCATTCAAATCCCAATCAAAAATCTAATTACATTTTTATAATAAAATAGGCAGAAAAGAGCAAAATTTTAAAAAATCAAGGCTGGATATTTGTGCCATTAGGGAATACATATACCTACGTAGTTTTGCTTTTAAGAGGAATAACAGAGTCTTGATCAATAGGTAGACCAGAAGTCCACTTATAGACCCAATTATACCTCAAATTTAGTATGAAGGCTGCAAATTTGATTTGAGATTTGAATATCTCAAATCACTTGGGCTCCCATTTATTGGAGAGGCTAAAAAGTTACACATTTACCTAAAAATACTCATAAAATGTTTCAGATCAATTAAACACACATTAAAAACTCTGAAGCAGTTAGATACAAACAGAATAGAATATATTTATACCATTAAGTTAAACACCTTACAACAAAAACAATAGCCAGGAGAAAAAGAGAAATGGCTTTGACTAAATGAAGACATAAAATCTCTGCATAATAGAAGCCATCATTAAAAAATTAAAGCACAGACTACAGACCAGGAGAAAATGCTTGCAGCTTTCATAATAAATAATCAGCACCTAGAATATATAAAAGGACTGTAAATTTACAAAGAAAAAGATGAATAACCCAAGAGTAAACTGAATAATTCATTGAGGAGGAAATATAGGTGGTCTACAAATATATAGTAAATGTGCATAAAAAAGACTATTTCACCTTATCAGTAATCAGGGAAATGCAGGTTAAAACTCTAAGACGCTATTTTTAATCTACTAAGTTGGAAAAAATTGAACAAGTGATGATATCAAGAGGTGACGATCATGTGGCAATGTAAGGGCTATCCTATTATAGTAACTTTTCAAGGTGATTTGACAATATCTGATGAAGCTGAAAATGTGTATGACCTACAGTGTGGCAGTTTTGCCTTCCTAAATGTCCCCTAAATAGAACCTCATACTTTGGCACATGGAAGTGCGAGTATGCTTCCTGCAGGATTCATCTGAGAGGACAAAACACTAGAACCGAGGCCCCACCACAAGGAGATTGGCTAAGTAACACATTCTTAACAGAATCAGTGTCATAATTTAAGAGACCCCATTACTTAATATACTGACATATTATGGAAGACAAGAAACAGCAAGAATGCCAAATAATTATGGAATTATTTATGGGGAAGGAAAAAATTCAACATAATAATGCTTTTTTTCTGAGACAATGCATAGAAGAGGTTCTGGGAGAATCCAGACTAACGTAATCACGGTGGTTAGAAAGCTTGGAGAGCCTCCGGATTGGCAGGCAGGCGGTGGCAGTGAGGTGGATCACACCAGGAAACACAGCTTAGTGGAAGAATGAATTATTTTTGTCAATACTGTTTCACTGCTAGATTCCTGTACCTAGAATTATGCTTGGCATACAGTGGGTACTCAGTATATTTTTGAAAAGTGAATGAAAAAAATCACTAGACTACTTATGTACTTTTATAAAGAAACATACACTGAAAGCAAAAATGCAAATTTTATACCAACATGAAAATCCTTCAGATAATTACCCATAGGAACTGAAGTGGAAAAAGAGTCGGGAAGAGGGAGACACAAGGATGGATGGATGGATGGATAGATGCATGAATGAATAAATGGAGAAGAGGTATGGATCTAAGATGACTGGTGTCTAACTCATCAGAGATGCACCTTACTAGTGAGCAAGAAAAGCAAGGGTTATGGAGAACTCATAGGTGGCTTTACTCCTGAAGCAATCTGTCCAAGCTTCATGACTATTAGTTGTGATTTTAATGACCCTAGAGACACTGGGACTAAAGGTTAAGCCTGTGTACCATAATCCCAAGGGCCAAATGGAATGGTTTTGAAATTCATCCATACCCCTATAACGTGATTCATTCCAATTTGTTGTTGAACAGTGTCATTCTTTAGATCTAAATATTCTCCAAAATTGTCATGTGTTCAGAGGTGGGCTTTGGGAAGGTGATTGTCTTATGGGGTGTTATGTTCATCAGTGGCTTCATACACTAATGAGTTCAGTGGCTTAGAAGCAGAACCTTGTTAGAGGTGAGTCATTGCAGGGGTGACCAAGAAGGGTGCATCGCCCCCTCCCCACCCTGCCTTCCTTTTCTCTCTGCTTCCTGTACACCATGATGTCAGCAGCTTCCCTCTGCCTGATCCTCCCATCATGCTGTTGAGCCAGCTGACCAGGGACTGGAACCGTGAGCCAAAATAAACTTCCTCTTCTTTAAGTTGTGGGAGTCGGGTATTTTGTCCCCGTGATGAGAAAGTGACTAAGACAGTTTTCCACTGCTTCATTTTATACTTTTACTACCATTTTGCATATGTGATTGACATATTGTTGTTTCTAGTTTGTGGCAATTGTGTTGAAGGCCACCATGGACAATCTTGCACACACCATTTTCCAAGGATATGCTTTTACTTCTCTTGGAAAAATATCGAGGAGTTAAATGCTTGGGTTTTAGAGAAAATGTATGTTTAATTTTATAAGAAACTACCGGAAAGTTTTTCAAAGTGATGGTAACACATTATACTCATAACAGAGATGTCTGAGAATCGCATTTATGCCCCATTCTTACCACCATTTGGTAAGATCTTTTAAACTTCAGCTTTTTTGGTGGATAAGAAGTGTGTGACTCATGACTGTTTCCTCTGTGATTGCTCAGAGACAAATGATGCTGTACAAATTGTACTCACTGTGCCTCTTAGTCACTTCTACATTTTCTTTCCTTTCAGTGCTATTCTAGACCCCAGGGCCTTGTGCCCTCTGGGCAAATGCTTTACCACTGAGTTACCACCGCCTAGTCCTGTGTATTTTCTTGAATGAAGCAGACAAATTTATGGGATTATGGGAATATTTATGTATTGTGTATTTTATATATTGCACATTTATTTATATATTTATGGGACTGTCCTTATATTATTGAATTCTAAGACTTAAAATGTATATCTACATAATAGTGTCCTCTTAGATAAGATGTCCTAGATATTACTTTCCTAATCTATGGCTTGCCTTTATAACCTTAATGGTTTCTGTTAAAGAGTTGAAGATCAAAGGTCTTCTGTGTCATTTTAAATCCAATTTTACAATCTCCATGCTTTTGAAAATATTTCTTTTATTTCATAAGTAGAATTGTATCTATTTATGATACTCAGTATGACTTTTTGATACATGTATACACTGTGAAATGGCTCAATCAAGCTATATAGTATGCACGTTACTTCACATACTTTTTCAGTATGAGAACACAAAATCTACTCTTTGCTATTTTCAAGTATACAATATATCATTTTTAACAAGAAGCGCTAGCATGTACAAACTAACTGTGAAATTAGTCCTATTTAACTGAAGTTTTCTCTTCTTCTGAAGTTTTTAAGTCCATTTTTTGTATGGTTTGTGAATTTTTGTTTTTGTCCAAGAATCTTTCTCTTATCCCTTCATTATAAGTATATTCCCCTGGACTCTTTATAGGTTTTTCCTTTGGGGACTATGTACCATCCTAAATTGATTTTTCTGTATGTAGGATTTGAGGTAGGGGCCAAACAGATGGTAGCATTTTAATTTAAATTTGGATTCTTGATATTTCCCTTTAAAAGGTCCTCACAAAATATGGGCTATAAGGAAACACTGAACTCGTAACTGTGACTTCCTCTACAGAGATGAAGAGGGGGAAGAGACTGAAATAGCAGATAAAAGGAAAAGTAACTCAAGCAGTGATGTGTTGTTTTAAGAACAGAGAACAGGTCAGAGGTAATTATAGGAAGTGGGTGATGTTTATTAGCTCTGCACAGTGGCTATGTTGCCGTTTTGTTGTAAAAGCTGTTATTTTTTTTTCTACTTAAAAAATTAAAAACAAGAAAAAGAGTACACTACAATACAGCAAAAAATTATTTTGAACAATGAAAGTGGGCAACTGCAAGCTACATAATTAAATGTATTTGGCATTGCCAAACTCTCTGGAAAGATCACAGAAATTTTCAAATTTGGAGGAGTTATGCAGCTGATTCATTCACTGTGAATGTCTGTCGCTCAGGGGGGTGATATTTGTCTTAAGCTTCAGGCTGACTTTAAAAAAATCTATTTAATTTGAAGCCAACCATAATTCAATTAAAGAAGAAACTATGAACTCCGCAGAACACAAAGTAGCACAAACACTCAGAATTCTTTGATGCACCTCGAAATTATGCTGTAATTCAAAATGATGCTAAAGCTGTCAGGACGAAGGGACACATCATAAAATGCAGTATGCTGTTCTGAGGTTCTGTGCAAAGAACTATGGAAGGCTCAGAGTGCTTTAGGTTCTTCTACTAAATATGGGCACCGCTGAAACTCAACCTTTGTGCTAATAAAGAAAGTGGTGGAGAGTTGTGTGCATCAGTGTATATCATGGCCGCTTCAAAACAAATACTCTCCCATTGCTCTGCAAGAGTGGTCCCTGGGCTAGAGCATCACCAAGTGCATACAGCAAGTCTGACCCTAGCCCTGCCGATTCTCAGGAGATACAGCCCAGAATTATGTTTTATGAAGCTTTTCAGGCAACTCTTTCTGAAATGTTGAAAACTTACCACTCTACTGGACATAGGACAATTTCTTTTAGTTACACAGTACCCAAACTTCCTGCATCTTATAGGAGCCTTGGAAGTATCATTCACTTCAACTCAGAAGTCCAAAGGCCATAACTGTCACCAATCTCTCATACCACTGGGACTTGGACACGTGATCCAGGTGTGGCCAATCTAGTAGGCCACTCTAGACTTGCAACATGGTGCTCGGGCTGCAAAGAAGATACTCTGAAGCTTCTGTCTGACTATGGGTGCATCCAGTGTGTGCCACATCCAGGGTGGTGGCAAGGGTCTCCCTGGGGTGGACTGTGGTGTTAGCTACTTAGCCTCACTTATTTTCTCTGTATTCTCCCACATCTAGTCTACTGGCCTTCCTGTCAGTTCCAGGAGCTACCAGCTCTTCATAATTTTTCTTTTGAAATTGGCCAGAGTTAATTTCTGGAGCTGGCATTGAGTATCACGATGTCATGTGCATTTAATGCAGGGCCTTTTTTATTTGTTTTATTTTGATTTTTGCTCCAAAATCTCTCTTGTAATTGACATCATAATTTAGACTCCAGGATATTTTAAAATTAAATCAAGTGTGGTGATGCATTTCTATAACCTCAGTGGTCTGGGAGACTGAGGTAGGAGGGTGGCAAGTGTGCATTTAGTCTGGGCAATATAGCAACTATGTGAGAACTTGTCTCAAATTTAAAAATAGAAGAAACAGAGTTTTGTAAAGTGAGAGGGGAAGAAGGACTGAAGAGAAGGGAAGAGACTGGTGAAAAATTAAGATATAGTCTGTACAGGTAAAAATTCCCTATGAGGAATATGATTACCATGTATGGGCTGGGGATGTAGCTCAGTGGAATAAGCGCCTGCCTAGCAAGCACAGGGTCCTGAGTTCTATCCCCAGTACCGCAAAAAAAAAAAAAAAAAACAAAAAAACAGTAGTTGGTATGATTACCATGTATATTGAAAGTATACCAATAAAATTAATTAAAAATATATACATGTGTATGTAGAAGTGAAAAGACTGAAAAATTAAACCAGACTATTTTATTGTTTTATTTCTTACAATTCTGAATTTTTATATTTACTTTCTCAAGAAGAATCCTTAATGTTTAAATAAAAATAACAATGTTATGACCTTTGGAGAGGTGAGGGTGGCATAAACTGTAAACTTGTCAAGGCCTCACTGTAGAAACTCTGGTTTATTCAAATGGACTAGTCTTCCTTTTTTAAAAAAAGGAAATCATAAATGCAAAAGAGATTTAAGTCAAAGTATTCATTAGAGTTACTTGTAATTTGTAAAAGTAAATGAGTTGAGTAAGCTCACAAATGGGTAACAGTTAAATGAAATTTAGTGTGCCTGAGACAGACAAGAAGCGCACGCCACTCAGCTTCCCCTGTGCGGGCAGGAAAGGGCTGTGACTGGGCCTGTGGCCAGCATGTCTCTCCCCGTTGCCTTCCTCGGTTGCCCCTTGCACCACAACGAGCTGGGACAGTTTGCTTCGGTGTCCTCCCTGGCTATCTTCCTGGCTATCAAACCACTGTTCTCCACTCCAACATGAGTGTATCCAGGCGGGCAGCGTGGTGCCCCTCCCTCACTCCTGCCACTTCAGAGGACACTTGACTTTTTAGAAACACAGAGGGCAACCTGGCCCGCAGCTGGCTGTATTAACTACTGGAATCCAGCACTTTCTGGTGACGTCAGGACCCCTTTGCTAACTCACAATTTCCACCTGAATAGAGCAGAGGAAGCCTAGGCTGACTGGCAACATATTTCTACTTTGGAACCTTATATGGCTATGAAAGATTAGATTTCGGACTCTTACCTTCATTATGTGTCCTCTCTCTAGCCTCACCAAAGCAAAAGCCATACTGCTCAGTTAAGCACTCAGTGTAGAAAACTAGTAAGTTGTTTCATGTCTTAGTCACTCTTTTGTTGCTGGGACACAGTATCTGACACCCACAATTTAAATGAAGAAAAAGATGCTGGGGAGATAGTTCAGTGGCACAGCACCTGCGTGGCAAATACAAGGTCCTGAGTTTGAGTCTCAGTACCACCCTCTCAAATGAGGAGCAGGTTCTTTTTGGCTTATGACTTCAGTCCATGGTCAGCTGGCTCTAAGACAGAGACAACATCATGCAAGGGACAGGGCAGAGAGGGGACAGCTGCTCACGTTGTGGCAGCCAGGAAGCAGAGAGAAGGGAGGAACTGGAGAGGAGATTCAAACTTCCAGGTCACACCCCAGTGACCCACCTCGCTGACCAGGCCCTGCCTAACAGCAAGTCAGCTGCCGAACCATCAGTATATGAATCCACTGGTACGTACAGCACCCCATGCTCCTTCCACACTCGTGAGAATTTGGGAAGGGGACATTTTAGATCTGAATCATAACATTGGCAAAATGGAAATTCAAAAAAAATGGGAATTTGGTCTATGATTCACAGAACTTCAAACGGTGGGGCAGAAGTGCCGCCTAAGGTTGCGGATCACCCATTCTGCTGAAGAGCTGGTCCTTCTGCAAATCACTGGAGGAGGTTTGCTCCAATCCATTTCTTTACTTTGTCTCCAGCCTCCTGGCTGTCTCCTTGACTCCTTTTCCCGTTCCTCCATCTGCTCTCTGAGTCCAGCTATCCAGGCTCACTTCATCAGGCCAGACTCTGAGGCAGCAGTGGCTGAGAGCCCCAGGCAAGGGCTTAGCAATCCTTCATTAATGTTGCTGTAAATTATTTCACTTACTTCTTCCATTGGAGAAGGGTCCAAGGACCAAGGGCTCTTTCATCAAGATGTTTGACGAAAATACAAAGCAATAGCAGAAATGGAAATGGGCACAATACATTATAGCTGGGTCCCTCATGATTCAGGGGCTCCAAAGCACACATAGCAATCATAGGAACATCAATTATTCTACATTATCAAGGAACCAGCGAAAGAGTTGCAGGGCCCTGGCACAAAAGAGTTAGGCAGTGATCAGCATTATTTAGCTTCAAATGGAGCAAGGGCCCCTGGGCTCAGAGTGGTGAGGTTCTGGGGGACTATATTCCATTTGTTGACCTCCCAATACCAAGTCAGCCTCCACCTACCTCTGTGTTGATGCATTCATATCCCCTGCTGCCATCCTGGAGAGATGGGTGTTCCGTCAGAAGCTCCTAGGAACTTTGATTTCTTCTTCCATCTCTGATTTCTGGTTTACCCCTTGACCCTTGGCTATATTAATTTGAGACTCTTTAAGTGTCGACTCCTCGACCTAGGTATGCTCCAAATTTGTCTGATCTCCTGGCTCTCTCATTCTAAACTTGGAAGAAACTGCCTTCATGAATGTCATCAAACCAGAAACCAAATTTTAACCCGCCCCCCCAGCATCTGGGGCCTCCCACATGAGTGTTTGGGGTGCACATAGGTTGGGGATAGTCATCGTTGGTAGTTTGCCCTGCTCACCCTAATCAACCCCATGCTGACTCAGCACCAGTAGTCCCCTTACCCCACAAAACTGGACATGCTATTCATAAAGAACAACACAGCAGATTACAAGGCCAACATCACCTTCTAGACCTTTAAGGCCACCCAGCCAAGCCAGTAGAGGCAGTCAAAAGAAAGATAAGAAGCAATCAGCAAGGCAGTTTCCAGGAGGCCTACACCAGAGCTAAGGAGGGCATTTCCTGTGGGGACTTCTACAAGCATAGCTGATTCCGTGAAGAGCTCTGGGCAAGGAGTACATCAGTGGTAAGAAAGGAAAGTGCCTAGATCAAGGTGGTCCACACTGTCAGACCGACACATGAGCCCAGGTGGATCTTCAGAGGCAACAAGGAAAGAAGAGCATGTAGTCAGAGCAGAGTAGACACTCTAACCCTCCCTCCAAGAGGGCTTCTGCAGTAGCCTGTACGTGAAGATGTGTGCCTAACACTGGATCCAGAATGTCACTTTGCATATAGGAAGCGAACTGAGCTGTGTGTGTGTGTGTGTGTGTGTGTGTGTGTGTGTGTGCGCACGCACGCATGCACGTAAGTACAGGTGTCATGCTCATATGAGTACAAGTAAACACTGACTGCACTTCCACCTTCCTGAAATGTATTGTTCCATTCATAGTTTGGAACTGGCTCTCCTCACTTAATTTTCTTGCTCTTATAATATCTTTTAAAAAATTCTTTTGAGCATTATTGAACAGCACCAAAGAAAAGTCAAATATGGACCCCAGTCACAGAAAAATTCCATAGGATATCAAATATGTCTTCAATTCTAATGTTGGAGGCTGTTGATGGGGTTTTCTGCCCGAGAGACTTTTAACCAATATGGTCCTTGCCATGTCTCTTATGGCATGGGAGGAAGTTTCTTCTAAGTTTCTAAAGTTGTCAGTTGTTTAGGAGAAAATCTTTGACCATGAAGACAAGTAGAAGATGTTGGCTTATGAGACATGCCTGGCTCCTCAAAGGTTGCTTCTGACTTTCTCTAAGACATCACCTGATGTTTCTCTGAGCTTTTGGGCTGGCAGAGAATATTGAGTTGGATTCTCTGGAGCAGCTAGCCTCTTATCAGCAAAGGCACAAGCAGAAAGCAATTTGGGATCTAAGATTTACTCTCCCTGTACAATCCAGGGTGGGGATGAAATGAGATTAGCACACGGTAATTCCTTGCTAAAACCCAAGCACCCTGGGCTAAAATAAACAGCAAACAAACTTGGATTCTAGATCTACAGTTGCTAGAAAGATTCTAGCAATCTTGGTAAGATCACAGCTTTAGATCCTTTCTCTTGATGAAGGTCCTGATTTTGCTCAGCACCCTTCTAATGGAAACACAATGGTTACTTATGATTCCATTGGTCCAGCCCACGATGAGAACCTACTACTGAATGGAAATTGAAAAAGGAGGCAGGTGAACTACAGATCAGACAGACAGAGAAGAGCAAATTCTATCCGATATCCAATAAAGTAGATAAAGTTTGTTTCAATAGCTAGGTGCTATGGCAAATATACTGCAAATGGTGGGGTCACTTGTGGCGAAACTCCAGGCGGGAGTCTGTCTAAGCAACTGACTGTAAAGCTACAGATTATAACTTAAGAAATAACCAGCATCTGCAGCAACCCATCAGCCTGTCTAGATCTCCTGCCTGGTGTTATCAGGGCTCAGGGGTTGACATTCAGTTCTGGCAGATGATGCTTCAATCTGCTCCTCTTTCTCTTTAGCTCCACGACTATATATCTAACTGCCCGTTCTTCCTGGGATGTCTGCACAGAAGAACATCTCACGGCTTAGCGTGTCCCAAGGTGAGTGACGTCGTTCTACTCCCAGGCTCCTTTTTTTGATCTCAGAAAATGGCACCAAATTTTACAGATTACCAAAGGCACAATTCTATTCCATTTTACACATGGTGTCCAGTTAGTTTTATACATCTCCTACTGAAGCTAGTTTTATTTAAGTCAGATCCTACCCTCAGTGATTATAATCCTACTAATAGCTTCTCATAGCTAACAAGAGAGAAATGCTTGTTTTTGTATGAAATAAGTAGAATTATAAAATTAGTCCTATAACCTGCTCCCTCTACAATCCTCTCCTGAATGTGGAATATTACCCCATGATTAGGCTTTGAGTTAATCGAAATGGAGCATACAGTTATTTCTCTCTATCTACAGGAGATACATTCTAAGATGCCTAAATGATGCCTGAAATTGTGGATAGTACTGATTCTCATATACACTGTTTTTTTCTATACATTCAGTCTTATCAGCAAGTTTAATTTATACATCAGGCAGAGAAGAGACTAACAATAATGACTAATAATAGAACCATTATAACAGTACACTGTAAAAATTATGTGAATATGGCCTTTCACTCAAAATATCTTACTGTTCTGTAGATCTCAAGATATGATATTTTAAATTTCTTTATGAGGTAGAGAACTTTTGTCTTTTTATTCAAAGGAAGCATTTTATAGCATCTTTTAGCCATATCTGAGTTGCCACGTTACTACTCTTGTGTTTGGGGACCATTCCTAAGTAGACTGAGGATTACCTGAACATTAGCACTATGGCACTATGACCACTAATCTGATAACTGAGCCAGCGAAGTGACTAGGGGGCAGGTGATGTACACAGCATGGATCCAATGGACAGAGGAAGATTTAGGTCCTCAGACAGATGGCACAAGATTTCCTCATGCTACTCAGAATGGTGTGCAATGTAAAGTTCACAAATTGCTTATTCCTAGAATTTTCCATTTGTTATTTTTTGGTTACTGTTGACCTCTGGAAACTGAAGCCACGGGAAGGAAATCACAGGTAAAAGGGAGACTACTACATGCAGGATGGGCCTCACCTAATGAGAGGATCCTTTAAAAGTTGGTGACATCAGTAAGATTATGTACCTGCTGTTTTGGAAGGTAGCAAATGGCCATGCTGCAGCAGGCCTGTGTGGGACACCTGAAAAGGAACTGTGGGCAGCTTCCGAGAGCTGACTGTTTCCAAACCTACAGTTAGTGACATCAGTCCTACAGCCACAAGGAATTCAATTCTGATTACAAACTGGGATGAGCTTGGACTAGGACTCTTGAGTTCCAAGTGAGGAGCGCAGTGTAGCCAACACCTGGACTGCAACTTTGCCCTTGATCTTAGCCAAAAGGCCAAGCAGTGATGGTGGACTGCAACTTTGTGACATCTTGAACAAAGGACCCACTCAAGCAATGCTAAATGCCTCACCAACAGAATCTGTGTGACAATAAGCTTGTGGCAACTGGTGCAGTAGAAATAATGTAGCAACAAAAACCAATATACCGTAGTTCTCAAAGTCTCATCCGATCTGGTTCTTTCCTGCTATCATAGACCGCTATGTTAGATAGAAACCAACAGGAAACCAGAGAGGGACCAGGCCCTCGAAAGAGTCAGTGCAGAAGAGGACACATATCAAAATTGTGACTGAAGATGCAATAGAAGACAGATAGCCCTACAAGGCTCCCCAGAAGTAGAAAGCAGGTTAAGACTATACTGTAAGCAGCACTGCTCCGGCCAGTGAGTCTAGATAAGGTGTCAGCTGCATAGGTGGGTAACGAGAACGCCCTGATCCAGACTCCTTTCCCCTCTCTGAAATGCTTTTGATCTTTCTCTTTTGGAAGTTATAGATAGTCTGAAGTTAGTGATGCCTACCACATACCCTTGGTATGTGCCTTTCTTCCCTGTTGAATCTGTATTAGCTAAGCTACTATCTCTGTAACCCCTTAAATTGGTCTCAGCTTGGCCCAGAGTGGTCTGAGACATAGTCATTTTCATGTAAAAAAATCTCTAGAGAAAAAGCCTTGGCAGCACCCACTTTTGGGACCACTTTTTTGTCTCTCAGGAGTTTTCTCTCAATTAACTTTTCCTACTCTTAACCTCTCTTATCCTCATATCCATTCTTTGGTTATTGAGAGACACAAATTCAGCACATCTGACATCTAATAGAGTGGCAGTCACTTCCTTGTGACATTGCTTCGTTGGATTTATCTGTTTGCTCTCTCTCTCGCTTATTCTGCATGCACACATTAAAACATGGCTGTGTCACACTGATGGGTGTTGGAAGGAGTCTGCAACTAGGACAGGTATGTAGAATGTCCTGCAGAATTGGTACTATTCCATTTCTAAGCAGAGTGCTCTTTGCTCAGGTTCACTCTTTATGCAAATGCATTGAGCAGTTCATTAAGAGTCACACCCATTTTTGGCTGTACATGTTAGAGCCATTAAAATATTTACTTAATGGTAATTTTGCAGAACCCCACTTAATGATATGATGAAATGCTTATAATTTAATATTTATGTGAACAAAGTCCAAATCAAAATTACCAATTCCAGAAAGAACAGCAAATGAGACTTAAAAATATATTAGTAGTAATCACCTGAGGGATGCAAAGATTGTTTGCTATCAGGTAAATTTTAATTATTTATTGGATATTATATATGTATTTGTGATGTACATTATGTATACATAGCATATATCATGCATGTGTGTACAACATATGTATGTGTAATGCATGGGGGTAATCATAATATATGGAGAATGTTTGCATTAAAAACTTAGTACAGGAAGATACGTTAATAGAAATCCTCCTGAAAATATTAAAAATACTTGCTCTCTGTAAAAGTACTTATCCTATCATTCATAGAAATGTCTTTAATTATAATAGTTTTTTAAAAAAAAATACAAACATTCACCACAGTGTCAATCACCCCTTATGTATTCTTTCTGCTATTTATTTTTTATTTAGCAATATAAATATTCTTCAGGTTAAGAAATGGCATAAGTTTCCAGATGTAGGGAAGAGATTTGATAAAATGTCAACATGCAGCTAGGAGTTTTAAACCTTTCGGTGAACTGATATTGGAGTGAATAGAACTCCTAATGTGTTCAAGAACTCATCTCACCTGCTGGATGCTCAAGACTAGAGACAGGCCATGGACAAGACAGGTTGCTTTTTGACTTAGAACAATTTAACATTATTCTGAAATTACGATATAGTCCACACAATGTGAGGAGGGGGCAAGGTTTGTTATTGGAAGAATAGGGGGAAAAACTGCATAGTTTGTAGATGATTTGTCTACTACAAAAATTTAAGGTCACTTAACAGTGACAATTCTTGAGCTAACAGTGTATGATCTAAAACAAAAATAAACACCCAAAATCAGTAGCTATCTTAAACATCAGAAGGAATCTGTTAAAAAGTATGGGGTGGGGGAAGGAGTCCATTTACAATAGTAGAAAAACTACAAAAAACATTAAAAGTCTTCAGGTACGTCGAGGCACTTCAGCCCGTTACCACTGAACTCCTCCTGGATTTGAATCTGTTTGGCGGGATGTGGGAAAGACCCAATCTCTTTGTTTTGTCCCCTATTTTTTTTTGTTTTTTTTTTGCGGTACTGGGGATCGAACTCAGGACCCTGCGCTTGCTAGGCAAGCGCTTATTCCACTGAGCTATATCCCCAGCTCCCCCTATTTTTGTTTTTACCTGGCTAGGGTTCCGTTTCCCCATCAGAGATCCACAGTATTTGTGGACAGCTGTATCAGAGCTGCCAGGAGCAAAGGTAGCCAATCTCTGACTCAGCTCTTCTTGAGTTAGGAAAACTATTTTCATATTAAAAACAGTGCAGGGGCTGGGGGTATAGCTCAGTGGCATAAGTGCTTGCCTGGCAAGTGCAAGGTCCTGAGTTCAATCCCTGGTACCAGAAAAAAATAAAAATAAAAAAACAAATAAAAAAATAAAAACAGTGCACTTGTGGTTTTATACATGTACAACAGACGTATTTCCCTTTTCACCATTTATTTTCATTTATGGTCTCTGTATGTTTAAAAGATTCTGTTTTGTTTGTTCTTTAAATCTATTACCACTTTTTGTTGCAATTATGCTTCCGAAATCAGACATCCTAGAATCAGAATAATTGGGAGGTGAAGAGGGAATGGCTGGCCTTATCAACATTAAAAGAGGAAATCAAGCGATCCTATTTCCATCAGTGGGTTTATGACCTACGAATATATGCGCCTCTTGAAATATAAGCTGACTACCCTTGGGCTTAGCCAACGGGCCAAGGAGTGGTTAAGCTGACTGGACAAAGGAGGCAAGCAGAGGTCAGCCCGAGTGGCCAAGCCATGGTCTGTATCATTCCCCCGGGCTCTGATGATAGCCTTTTAAAAGACAAATTGGACGGAGTAGTTATGTTCACTTTGACAGCCACAATGGGGCCAGGGCACAGCACTGCTCCTTCTCTCCTAGTGGGAGGAAAGAAATCATCCCTGAAGGGCCTACGTATTCATTACGGGACAGCAGAGCATTCATCTGACTTCTCTGAGACCTGGAGAAATTATTTTTTAAAATGCTGTTGTATAGCCAACTTCTGGCCTTGCTTCCTAATTTCCCTTGAGTCGTTTTTCGCCCTTTGGTAAATATCAATGGGAAAATAGGGAGAAATCTATATAAAACATAGTGGTACATGTACTCAGTATTTTAAAAATGTGAATTAGTCAAGAGGGCAAATTGAACCACTCTACAACCACCTTAACCTGGGAGTAATTTCATTCTTGTAACCTACTGCATATATTTGAATCTGGGCTCCATCCTTAGCTTATCATAGGTTATTAGGAGGAGATGAACTTATGTAGTAGAACTGAAAGGTGCATAGAAAAGGCAAAGGGACAAGGCTGACGTCTGTTCAAAGGTAATGTCTTGAGGTGAGGTAGGGGTCACCATCTCTATGAACCAAGTCTTGCGTTGCAAGGCAGATTCCTGAGTTCCTCCCATTACCAAAACCTGGTCACCAAACCCACATGGCAGGCAGTGCTCAAGGACAGGAGCTATCTCTGGGGAGCGGGAGGACAAGGGATGGGCATGGGCTTCATTCAGATGTGTCCTATTTGATCTCTTAAAAAACAACCTGCAGTTAGAAGGAACAAACTCGAATGTTCCGCAGCACAGTAAGGTGACCATGGTACACAGGATATTAGATATTTTGTAAAGAACTACAAGAGAGGAGTTCAAAGTTTGTCAACACAAAGAAATGATACATGTTTAAGGAGAAGTGATAATTATGCTGATTTCATCATTATACATGTAATCAAGCATATATAGATGTATTGATTTATCATCCTGAGCCCGTAAGCATGTACAATTATTATATCAGAAACAGAAAACACAGAGCACCCTAGAACATAAATGGCAAAATGATAACATCTGTTCACCTGGACTATTTATTAATTACTTTTATATCTGTCTGTGTGTTTGAAATGATTCATAATTAAAATTTAATTTTTAGGACAGAAAGGCTACAAAAGAATGATAAAATACCAATAGTGGCTCTCTTTGAATAGGATTGTCCTTTCACCTCTTTCCTAATTATTAAAACCTTCCAAAATTGTTACATTTTTTGTTACTTTTATACCCAGGAAACAAACACACTCCAAGAAGTCATATAGCTAATCAATGGAGATAGATAGAAATTTACTGAGAAGGAACATGGATCAAGAATGATGCTGATAAAATAACAAATGGAAAACCAAACAGTAAAGCATAACATGAGGGCCCATTGCATTCATGTGTACTTCCTTATCCTGAATTAATCAGTGGGGGCAATGGGGTCTCACGCTACTAGTGAGGAGATGTACTACCCAATGGGATTCAATTTTAATGCTTTGTATATCCTGTGTTTCAACTACATGTGCCTTGCAGGCAGGGGACATGACTCCTGCCCACTTACCTTCTCCTCCCATCCTACGGACCTGGGTCCTTGACTTTATGACAACACACACCTGTAGAAGGAATGATTAAGGAAATTTCCCAGGAGATTTCCAATCCATTTAAAAGAACAAACTCTTCTAGTAGCAGTTAGCTCATTAAGTGAAGTAAATATTGTAGCTAATTAAATATAGCTTTATTTGCTCATTTTAGCAAGACCCAGCAGAACATCAATTGCAGAGTAAATTTTTAATGAATGAAAGAGATTTTTAAAATCCATGTATTTGTTAACACTGACTGACCACTTTTTCCAATTAGTGTGAATTATCACAAAGCCTCACTTCCTCAGTATGTGGAGCCTATAAAGTTTCTTCAAACACATATTGCATGTGTCCAGATTTCCACCTACTCTGGGCCCACACCTGCTTACTTGGATGTGACTGCAGAGAAACACCTGTCTTTTTTTTTTTTTTTTTTTTTTTGTGGTACTGGGGATCGAACTCAGGACCCTGCACTTGCTAGGCAAGCGCTTATTCCACTGAGCTATATCCCCAGCCCTGAAACACCTGTCTTGATGTCACTGTAAATTCATCACCCTGCTCTCAAAGGGTCACTGATGCTGCAATGTTGCTGGACCACATTCCCTTCCTGTACCTTCTCCTCCTCCCCTGGACGGTGCAGTCCACACCTTCTCTGCCCTTATTTCCTCTGCCTCAGCTGATGACTTGGCCTTTCCACTTTACTGAAAAGCACTAAAGCACTAGGTATGGCAAAGCATGCCTGTGATCCCAGCTTTCTGGGAGACTGAGAAAGGAGGATAACAAATTTTAGCCCAGTTCAGGCAATTCAGAGAGCTTCTAAAATAAAAATTAAAAAATAAATTAATAAGGGCTGGTATTATAGCTATTGTGAAGGTCCTGGGTTCAATCTACAGTATTGCAAAAATTGAAACCAAAACCAAACCAAACCAAACCAAAAAACTCCAAACAAATAGCACTAAAATAGGAGAAAAGTATCACTCCACCTCCCATCCACCTGTATTAGAACCAGTGTACCTGCTAGGATCTGGATATGGTTTCCAGATTTGAGTATGTCCCCTCAAAGGTTCATGTGCTTGAAATTTTTAGTACAGGGTGGCCTTGAACTTACGTATGTACCCCAGGCTGGCCTTGAACTCATGGCGATCCTCTTGCCTCAGCCTCCCAAGTGCTGGGATCACAGGAGTGCACCAACACACCCTTCGGCAGAACCTCCTAAGAGGTGGGGCCCAGTGGAGGTGCTCAGGTCACTGGGACACCACACTTGGGAGGCTTGATATTGGTCTCACAGAGAAGGCTAGTTCTCATAACAGTAAACCGAAATAAAAGAGCAAGATGCATCTCTCTTTACACTCAGACCTCCTATCTTGCCATGCGACCTCTTCCTCTTACCTGTGTGCTGCGGTTTGTGTATGGATGTCCCCTGAGAGCCTCATGTGGTGGTGGGGGGGGCGGGGATAGGCTTTTCAGAGGGACGCTAACTCTAGTGTTAGTGATTCATTCACTGCCTAGTGCTGAAATTAGTGGTGTGAGGGCTGCACCCACCCCAGGGTGACTACCCTGCATACAATACAAGGGAAGGAGAGAGGCTTGCTCTGCCCCCGTTTTGCTGCTTTTGCTGTCTTCTCCTCCCATGAACTGTTGCCCCTGTGCCCTGCCACACCCTGCCTCAGAGCCAGCTGATTACGGACTGAAACTAAATCTTCTCCTCTTTAATTTGGGCATCAGGTATTTTGTCTGTGCAATGAGAGAAGAGTAGCTAAGACACCATGTCTGCCCCACCATGATGGCATTCACCGTGGGACCAAGCAGAAGGGCTGCCTGAACTTGAACTTTCAGCTTCCAAAACAGTGACTTAAATAGACCTTCTTTATAAAGAACCAGCATCAGGCATTATGTCAGAGCACAGGAAATGGTTTCCACTGCACCCAACCTTGTGTTCTCTGCCCCTTGCTAGGGCTGCTCTTCCTTGCGCACTGTAACTCAGCCCCACTCATTTCTCCAGGAGCCTTTTGTCTTTCCTGCATCATCAATTTTCCTCTGTACTTGATCTTCCCCATCAGTATTCAAATGAGCTGTCATCTTTCTTCCACTACAAGAACAAACACTAAAAAATCTGTCTTCACTCCATTTCCCTTCTAGTTACCACCCTACTTCCTGTCTTGTCTTTTACAGCAAAACTTTGCCCCAGAGTTCACTATAGTTAATCATCTCTACAGTCCTTTATCCCATTCTCTCATCCACTGACTCTGCATGACACTCCCGCACGCTTTCCAAGGTCATTAATGACTGCCATACTGCAATGGAGAGTGGCTAATTTCTCCCTGGACTTATCAGTATGGTAGTAATACATTATAACTTACTGTAATGTGAACATTAAGAATGGAAAGGGACATAATTAATAAGTGTGCCAGGATAACAAGTGTGTCATCAGAAATGGTCCTCTCTGAAAAATCATGAAGGAGGTGTGATGATCTGACCTTTGAGAGTTTTAACACCTTGAAATCCTTCCCTCTTTCATGCTCCAGGACATCATACTCCTGAAGCCACTCCCCGTATATCCCTAGCCTCTTTATCATTAAGAGCTCATGATGTCCAAGTGCCCAGGGGCTGCTTATAATGCTTCTTCTCTCACCCGACCCTTACTTGCTGGATGCCCTCACCCAGCCTCATGGCTAAAGTACAGGTGATAGAAGTATACCTCTGGCCTGGACCCTTTCTTTAAACTCCAGATGCAGGCATCTCATTAACTTTTAACTTGTTTGCTTTTATGGCTAACAATCTTAGCAAGCCCTACTGTGGACATCCAATTTTTCTCACTGCATTTGCTTGTTTCACTCATCTCAGTGAATGGCAAGTCCATTCCTCTTATTACTCCCACTGAAATCCTTAACTCAGGTTGGTGCAGCCATGAATCTCCTGTCTTAAACCTTACACCTAAGAAATCCACTTGTCTCTGCTTTCAATATATATCTAGAATTGGACCATTTTGTCCCAACTCATTGCCACTATGAGGATCGAGGTCAGCATCATCTCCTACTTGTCCTGATGTTAAAGATCTGTCTGATGTGCTACCCAGCAGCTGGAAGGAGCCCATTAATGTACATTCTAATCATATCACTGTGCTCCAAACCCTCTAGTGGCATGGCATCCTTTTTGAACAGGATTGGAAGTCCTTCCTAGGGCAGGCGCGACCTCACTGCCATGCTCCCCACCTCACACCTTTGGCTTTTTCTCCTGTGCCTCATCTTGCCCTCCCACATTCCACATGCGAGGCCTTGCTGTTCCTGGACTACTTCAGGCTCTGCTTCTCCCGAGGGCATCTCTATCTTCTGTTCCTTTTGGAATGCTCTTCCCTCTGATTTCCAATCATTTACTCTCCTCTTTTTTTATGTCTTTTCTCAAAGAAGACCCTCTCAGAAATATTTAAGTGACAGTTCCTCCCATGCCGCACAGTCTGTCATCCTACTGTGCTTTATTTTTTACCACAGCATATTTTCATCTTCTACCATTGTCTAGGTCAGCACTGTCCAACACAACTGTGTGCCATTATAGAAACACTGGTTCTGTGCTGTCCAATATGGTACCCATGAGCTACATGTGGTATTAAACACTTGAAAGTGCCTAGTGCAGATGCAGAACTTAATGTTTAACTGTAATTCACTTAAGTTCAGTTTAGCCATATGTGGCTTGTGGGTACTGCATTGGATGCAGTAAGTCTGTAATTTATTTAACCTTCTACTAGTTTATTCAGAAGGTGGTTGCCTATAACTATGATCTTTCCCAAATTAATACTTCTGATTGTCTTATCCCTCTCACCAAATGTAAAGTTCATGAGGACAGATTTTTTTTTTTTCTGTGCAAAGTACATAATAGATGTTCAACAAACACTGGATGAATGGATACACTCACCTCGTTTACCATTTTAAGATCCAAAGTTTGTTTCTAGTTTAAATGTTTTCAGAACTTGCTCCCAGCTCTATATAACATGTCCTCATCTTAAGTTAGTACCAGAATATATCATTTCCTTGCAATTTCAATGTCACTTTTAGATACATAAATTGTTACACTGTGAAAATCATGTCTTCCGAGACCATTAATGTCAGCCTTCATTAACTGTACCAGATTGCTAAGTTTTTATAGTCTGACTACTAACTGACTGCTTATCATTAAGTTTTTCTTCCAGCTGTGTCTACTATGCACCTTATTTATTTTTTCAAGAGAAATAACTGGATAAAATTTGAGGGCATTTTTATTTTGTTGCTGAGTAAAGCACAGAATACTTGTGACAACTATGGCTCTGGTCATATTCACCCCGTGTTTGGAGAGGTTAAATGCTTGCACATAGAATCTTCAGGAAAAGGTCTGTAATAGCAGAGGGCAGCATTCTGTTTATGGCTTGGAACATGAAAACTAAAAGTTTGAACTAAAGCCCAACTGCCTTCTTCTGGATCCAATATTCTCTCAACCACTCCAGTTCTTCTAAAAAAATGTGGTCCAGGATCCATCTGTTAAAAACTCCCTGTGACACATGTTCAAAATGAGCACTCCTGGGCTCCCCAGCAGACCTTATCACAATCTTGAAGGACAGGGCCTAGAAGTCTACAGTTTTAACGCCTAGCAGAGCTGAAGATATGCCGTGTTAAACTTACAGAACAGAAGTTCCCTCCATAATACAGGAGCCCTTGGTGACACCAAAATCTGCAGAGACCTAAGTTCCTTATATAAAATATGTAGTATTTGCATATAACCGATGCTCACCCTCCATATGCTTTAAATCAACTCCACATTACTTCTGATGCATAATATAGCGTAAATGCTATGTAGATAGTTGTACTGTATTGTTTAAGGAATGAAAAGGGGAGAATTTTGTACTATGTTCAGTACAAACATATTTTCTGCCTGTGGTTGTTTGACTCCATAAAGACAGAACCCACAGATACAGAAGTCCCCCTGTACTACCTGAGTTTTTATTCTTTTTCCACTCTTTTCCTTAACTGGTTATACAGATGAACCCATTTCATTTTGGCAGACTTGTACATGTGCATAACATACTGTGCTCATTCCCACCACCCCTATCCTCTGGTACCATCCACCCGGCTAGTTTTGCATTTCTTTGGTGAGCATTTCAGTATATCTTATTCTGCAGAGGAAAAATGAGATTTTTTATTAGCTCCTACATGATAAACTTGTAACAACTGTTGTGTTGTAAACCAAATGAGGACTTTCAGTCCTGATGTATATATTCAACTAATCTGAACTACATTGTAAATAGAGAAGTGATCAATAAGAAATGTGTTTCAGTAACAGATTACAGGTCAAGAAATATTTCTAGATCCTTTCACTGCCTTCTGGGAGCAGAGAGCAAGAGAGCTATGCATCAAGTATTAAGACCTAAGAGGATATCACTGCCGTCAGGACCAGTAACAGAAGATATGAAAGGTGATTATTCTGTGAGATTAATGAGGTCACTTGCAGCAAAAGCTAATGCATATTTGCTGCTGCAAAGTTCACATTCTCCTGCTTGGGTTGCAGAGCACGGAATGTCTTTGTGATTTAAAGCCATCATTGATGTATGGACTGGGACTGCTTTGAGTAGTGGTGGTGTATGCAGTCACCAATCACTGCAGTCATCAGGTCTGGAACACAAGGGAACAGATGTCTGTTTTTGGTGACTCTTTAGGTCCACTTATAGGAAAAAAAGATCCCGACACAGCTTTTGGTTTCCAGTGTGATTTCTGAGACTTTGGAAAGTGAAATACAAAGATAAGGGGAACAAGAGTACCCCAGAAAGTCCAAGGTCAGAAAGGTTCAGAGTAGGGACACAGGAGCTATGTTAAGAAGAGGAGCTGTGGGCATTAGGGGTGCTGATTGGTAATATCAGTCCCCTGGGAACCCTGAGCGCAGCTGTCTCTGTGGGTGGGAAATGCAGTGAGCTGTGTAGGAGTCCAGTTTAACCAAGAATGGGACAAGTCACGCCAGGTTGTGGGTCACATCAAAGTCAGTCATGGGATTCTAGGTATCAGTTTACAAGGAAACCTGATGCGCAGTCAGGAGATGCCTTGGGAGACTTCTAGGAAGATGGTGGAGTGGCGAAGAGCAGAGAAACAGCCTTTCTGAGATTTGGTGTTCAAATGCTGGAATATAGCAATGTGAGGAAAAGAAGAAGAAGGGATATGGGTCCCTGGGGCACAGTAAGGATCTAAAGCGAGAACTGAAGCCCGCAGGGAGAGTGAAGAGAGAGACTTCGAGGTAGAAGAGTGAGGTAGCAAGCAGTGCTTTCTCCCTGAACCGTGGCTCACGGTGTGAGTGTGACGGTTAGAACCTGTAAGATGCATGGTGACTACTGGTGACCCCAGATAGCTCCACAAGAAATGCACCAGTGGAATGGAGCAGTGGATGCAGGGGAATGCAGTGGCTATTGAGTTACTTGGGTTCAGATGTCCCTCAGGAGAGGGTGATTGGCTGGCTGCCATTTTGGAGAGGGGCCAACTGTACTTGGACCTCACAGCAGCTGCAGGCTGGCTCCATCTAGGGCCCTCCAAGGTCAGGGTAAGGCAAAACTGAGTTCAAATCAGCAGGGAGCTGAGCTGAAGCTGGCAGGAGGCACACCAAGAGTTGCAAGCTGTAACAAATCTGGTTCCAGCTTCACAGTGAGAGATCAGCCCAAACTTCACTGGAAGTAGAGGCTTGCTGGGGTTATCCACTACACCACTATAAATCTACAGCTAGCTTACTGGGATTAACCAACACAGATCTAGGCTCTGTCTGCCCACTCTGTCTACCAGCAACAGCAGAGACATGACTGAGTGGACATTTTTTAAATCTTCCTTTTTCCTTTTCCTCTTTTATTTTTGTTTTGTTTTGTTTTTTCTTGATTGTTTGTCCTTGTTTCTATATGTGTAAACATTGTTTCTAGCTTTTCTTTTTGGTTGTTGTTCTGTTCTGGTCTTGCTTTTATTTCTTCCTTCTCTCTTTCCCTCCTGTCTTCTTTACCAGTTTCCCAGTGTTTTCAAGATCTTCCTTTGTCCTCCAGTCTTGCTTGTAATCTCTTCCTCTTCTTTTATTTTTCTATGTTTTTCAACCCCTTTAAAATTTTTTCCCCTAAGGGTAAAGTCACCATGTTGAGGGTATATGTACTGTATACAATCTCTGGTTTGTTTCAGATTTGTTATATAACCACAAATGCAGTTCATATGGTTAAAGGCAGATAATTAATACTCATCACAATTTGTCATTTTCTAGGCTGTGTTTGATACTATTGTTATTATGACTGTACTACTTTAGCCAAGGTGACATACCTGTTTTAATCACTTGTTTTTCCTGGTATGCCAAAATTGAGATTGCCTGAGGGTCATGAATATACTGTAGGTCAGTGCCAAAGAACCAGGGGATAGGCCAAATAGATAACAATTTCTCATCTCAATAAATTGAAGAGGTAGGACTTACAACAGACTCAAAACCTAAAAGCTAGATATACCTGGAACACATCACTGAAAAACAGTCATTTTCTAAAGGTTCTAAATAATAGCAATAAAGCTACCTGTCATAAACAATTTATATAACCCAGGAATATAAATTTTAAAAACAAAGAAAATGAGAAGATACTTAAGATGCAACCCTGGACTTCCAGCTCACCAAAGGCAAATTTAGGGGCCACTCACATGTACTCTGAAGTGGTAACTGCAGAAGTAAGTAAAAGCAGAGGAATTAGGATCCAGAAAAAAATTAAATCAGAAACAATTTCTCAGATAACTACAGAGATATTGACCATAATGAACATGGTTAGTGATTGTAGGACGATACAGATAAAAAATAAAGGTGCTTAGGAAAATGATGGAAACTATGGGTGCCCAAGACAGGAAAGAAATAGAATCAATGAGACAGATTCAAACAGATATCTAGGAGATTAAAAATTCCAGTGAAAATATACACAGCACAATGAACCAAAGTGAGGGAAGAATATCAGGTATAGAAGACAGAATTGCATTTGCAGTCATGAAAGGAAAGATTTCTTAAAAATAGCAAAGGACCATGAAAACTCAATCCAACAGCTGGTAGATGATGTAAAGAAGAATAACGTAAGATCAATCAGAGTCAGTGAAAAAGCAGGAGCTAGCACAAGCAACATAAAAAACCGGTTCACATAAATAATGGCAGAAAACCTTCCAAGTCTGGAAAAAGAATTTGACATATATAACATGAGGCATACAGAATTCTAATTAGCTGTGTTAAAAAATCTACACCAAGGTGTATAGTAGCAGGACTCCAGAAATTCAACACGAAAACAAAATATTAAAAGTCATTAGACAAAAAGAAACAAATCACCAATAAAGGAAAGCCCATCAGAATCACAGCAGATATCTCAATACAAACACTCAGGCCAAGAACTTGGACAGAACTATTTCAAGTCTTAAAACAACCTCCAACCTAGATTAATGTACCGTGCAAAACTATCCTTCAAAGTTTATGGGGAAAAAAAGTTAATTGAAAAATAAGACACTTCCATGACAAAGAACCCCTGAGGAAATACATGACCACCAAGCCAGCACTTCAAAATGTTCTGAAGGACATTCTAGAAACAGATGACAAGGATTACAACTTCATGAAGCTTAACAGAATAAATCTACCAAGCAAGGCAAGCAATTAAACAGAGGGCAGGGGAGAAAGGGAGTCAACAACAGAAAAATAACATGACAAGGATAAGTCAATATATATCAGGTATAACCATCAATGCTAATGGTCTCAATTCACCAATCTAAAGAAACAGACTGGAAGAGTGGATCAAGAAACAAGATCAAACAATATGCTGCATATAAGAAACACATGTAATTTTAAAAGGATTCAAGACAGAAAGTCAAAGGATGGAAAACAAAACTCTGTGCAACAGGAACCCAGAAAAAAAGCAAAGGTAGCTATTCTATTTGCAGATAGAGTGGATTCAAGCCAAGACTGATGAAGAGAAACATAGAAGGTCACCACATCCTTGGAAAGGAAATAATCCAAGAGGAAGATACAATAGTCGTATAGTCTATCTAACTATATAAAACAAAGATTAACAGACAAAAAATCAAATAAAAAGTAGTACAACTGTAATGGGGGGCCACAATGCCCACTGTCACAAATAGATCAACTAGATCATAAAATCAACAATGAAATATTAGGACTGAACCAAACTTTTGAACAAATGGACTTAGTAGATGTCTACAGAGTGTTCCACCCATAACATCAAAATACACATTCTTCTTAGTTACACATGGGGTGTTCTCCAAAATACACCACATAGTAGATCATACAACATGCTTATATAAATGGAAAGGAGTTGAAACTATCCCATGCATATTATCAGACCATAGTGTAATGAAATTGGAAATTAATGGCAAAAGAAACCTCAAGAACTTCATAAACACCTGGATATTAAATAACACCCTCTAGAATAATCAGTGGGTCACAGATGAAATTAAAGAAGAAATTAGACAGTTTCTACAAGTAAACAATAATGCCACAATATACAACAAGTATACAACATACCACAATATAGGGTACATGATAAAAGCAGCATAGCATAGCATTTCTATGAGAGAAATTTATAGCGAAAAGACGTAGCATTTCTATGAGAGAAATTTGTAGCAGTGAACTCTCGTATCAGAAAAACAGAGCGAGCTCAAGTAAACAATTGAACCTAATGTTGAACCTCAAGCTTCTAGAAAAAGAACAAGTGAAGTCCAAACCTTGTACAAGGGTGGAAATGATAAAGATCAGAGCAGAGATTAATCCAGTGGTGACTAAGGAAACAGTACAAAGAATCAATCAGTTAAAGAGTTCATTCTTTGAAAAAGTAAATAAAACTGACAAGCCCTTAGCCAACCTTATTTTAAAAAGGAAAGAAAAGACTCAAGTCTATGCAATTAGAAATGAGAAGGGTAAAATCAAAACAGGTCCTGCAGAAATCCAGAAGATCATCAATATCTACTATAAGAACCTGTATTCTAATAAGATGGAAAAACAGAAGAAATGAATGGATTTCTAGATACATCTAACTTACTAAAGATGGATCAAGAAGAGATAAAAATTCTAAATAAATAAGTATCAGCCAGTGAAATTAAATATGCGATTAAAAACCAACAAAGGAAAACCCAGGCCTTGACAGATTCACTGCTGAATTCTGCAAGAAAATTAGAGAAGACCTAATGCCACTATTTCTCAACCTCTAATGAAACTGAAGAAGAAGCAATACTCCCAGATCCATTCTTGGGGCAAGCATTACCCTGATACCACAACCAGAGAAAGATCTGACTAAAAAAGAGAATTACAGGCCAATCTCCCTAAGGAAGACAGACACAAAATCCTGCAATAAGATATTGGCAAACCGAATGCAGGAAATCATCAACAAAATTGAATACTACAATCAAGTAGGATTGATCCCAGGGATGCAGGGATGGTTCAACATACACAAATCAATAAATGTAATACATCATATAAACGGAGTCAAGGACAAAAACCATATGATCATCTCAATAGATTGAGAAAAAATATTTGAAAACGTCCAATACCCCATTCATGGTAAAAACCTTACAGAAAATTGGAATAGGTGGTGTTCATTTTAATCTGATTAAAGCCATCTATGATGAACCAACAGAACACATCATACCAAATGGACAAAAACTGAAATCTTTCACTTGAAAATCAGGAACAAGACAACAATGTCCACTGTCACCACTCTTATTCAACATAGTTCTGGAAACTAGCCATAGCAATTACACAAGAGAAAGAAATAAAGCAAATAAGGCTTGGAAAGGAAGTAGATATCATTACTTGTGGATGACCTGATAGTCTACATAGAAGACCCAAAATTTTCACTAAAAGACTTCTATATTTAATGACTAAATTCAGTAGTGTAGCTGGATCCAAAGTCAACATTCAATGATCAACAGCATTCCTATACACAAACAACAAACTCACTGAGAAGGGAAACAATGGCTTTCACAATAGCATCCAAAAAAATGAAATCTATAGTGATCAGTCAAACAAAGGAAGTAGAAGATCTTTACATTGAAAAGTACAATACTCTGGAAAAGGAGGTTGAAGAGGATATCAGAAAATGGAAAGATATTTTGTTCTTGGGTAGAAAGAACCAATATAATAAAAATGGCCATACTTCTGAAATTGTTACACAGATTTAATACAATCCCAATCAAAATACAAGTAGTATAAAAAAACAGACCACTCAAATTTAAAGACCTCAATCCAGAAATAGGCACCTGAAATGAATAGACTTTTCTCAGATGGAGAAGTAGAAATGGAAAATAAATATATGAAGAAATGTTCAATATCACTGGGCATTTGAAAGATGCTAACTAAAACAAAGCTGAGATTCCATATCACTACTAGAAGATTGGTTCTTATTAAGAAATCAAGTAGTAACAAACACCAGTGGGGCTGGGGGCAGGGGAAGAACCCTTCCCCACTGTTAGTGGGAACGTAGACTGGTGCAACCACAGTGGAAATCATTATGGAGATTCCTAAAAAAAAAACCCCTTAAAACGAAAGCTTCTATTTGACCCAGCCATTCCCCTTCTTGGTATCTTCTTCCTGAAAGAATAAAAAGCATCACACTACAGTGATACATGTACATCCTTGTTAATAATAACACAGTTGGTAATAACTACGTCTTGGAAACAGTTCAAATACCCACCAACCCATGAATGGATAAAAAAGATATGGTTTTTTTGTATAATGGAGTATACTACTCTGCCATAAAGATAAGCTTGAGACATTTGCAGCTTAACACATGAACCTTGAGACCATACTTTTCAATGAAATAAATTGGACACACATGTTTAAATACTGCAATGTTTCTCTAGTGTGAAAGACTGAAAGTGTAAATAAGGACCAAAATACAATAGATATTGGCAAATGGGAAGAAAATGTTCAAATGAGAAGGGAAATAAAAAAAGGGGGAGGAGGAAAGGAAAGAAAGGACAAGGAAAAATAGAACAGAAGGAAAAAATAGAAACAAAGCTTGTGTAAATAACTAGAGGAAGAGGGATGGAAGGAAGGGTACAGGAATGGGAAAAAAGAAACAACATATATCATGTACAGATACAAATTTCCTATGATCAGTGCTATCATTACGTTTATCTGAAGTGTACCAATAAAATAATAAAATCAACGGATAAGCTCCTAAGCAACAACAACAACAACTCCCAAACAAAACAAACAAAAAAACCTAGATCCTTTGGGTGCAGAACAGCCAATCACTTTCTGGCCTGGGGGAATGTGGTTGATGACCAATTGAGAGTGTACTGAATTGTGTTAGCATGGAGCCAGTAATAGAGGGCTGGGTCACAAGTCACGGTCCTCAATCACAAGCTTCCAGTGGGTGGTTATGGCAAGAAGCTAAATATGGAGTCTCACACCAGCAAGGGAGGTAGAATAGCAAACGCCACGTTTTCTGTTCAGGTACTGAGTAAGCGTCTACTACCAATAGTTGTGAAGTTGCAGAGTGGATCAGTAAGGAACCACCTGTCTCCCGCCTCAGTTGAGATGAGGTAGGTGTAGGGAGTCCAGCTGGGTTCTTATACCACACACTGCATAGGCTGAAGTCCAAGAACTCCATATGCTTCTGTCACCAGGTGATGCCACAGGGAGAATGAGGCCTGTTGGCACTTTTGCTATGACCTGCTCAGTTCACTGTAGCAAGGACCAGGATTAGTAGCAAACACACGCCTGACCCTGAGCACAGACTCCAGTAGCAGTGAAGGGGAAACTTCCTGTACGACCGCTGTGGGAAAGTACACATGAGAAAGGAGGTTTGGGCCACAAAGCCACACAAATGAGTTCCTCTGCTCCACAGTACATTAGTTTTTGACAGTTAAAAAAGAAAACAAATAGTATCTTTTTGATGAAAAAGAAGCCATCAGTGGAAGTATGGGGCTAACTTTTTGCACTCCTTGTAATACATATTATAACCACTGCTTGGAATAGGTACAACAATCCCCGTTTAGGAACGGGGAAGAATGTGACGTAGGCAAGTAAAGCAATAACCTACAGGAATCCACATAAAGTGTCTAAGAAGCACAACAAAAGTTCAGTAAATGTGAGCTACTTTTATTATCCAAAGTGGCTCAATGTGTAACTGGCAGAGCCAGTATCTGGACCCAGATCTCTATGATATAGGAACATCAAACTGTCGTGACCACTGGTCACTACTTCTTATTTGTATTTTGGCTTAGCTGGTATCTTAGTTACTTTTCTTGTTGCTGAGAAAAAAACTATCCCTCATCCAAAGTTAAAGGAGAAAAGGTTTATTTAGCTCATAGTTTGTAGAAGTTTCAGTTCACAGTCAGTCGGCTCCAAGACAGGGCAGCATGGCAGAGGGGCATCACAGAGGAGAAACAGTTTGTGGCAGGCAGAAGGCAGAAGGCAGCAAGCTACAAGCAGGAATTTTCTTCCCGTCTCTTATACCTCATCCAGGCTATCCATCCATAGGGCAGGAAGCACACACACCCAGGGTGGGGCAGCCTTAATTCCAGAATCACACTATAAGTTCCAACCTCACATCCTTGATTGCAGCATCACACACTCTAGATTCAGCCACCTCTGAAAAGCCCCACTTATGACTGCACGAGGGTTTGGGGAACATCAAGACACAAGCCATAACAGCTGGGCTGGTCAAAGATAATATAACAAAGGATTACAGTCTATGCATCTGTGTTTTAGCATATCAGACTTAAGTCATGTACCCTCTAGGTCCTTTGCTTCAGATTACTTAACTGAGCTCTTAGTTAGGGTCCTTGCCTTAAGGGAAAAAGTAAAACTGATGAGACAAAGAGAATTGCCTGAGTATCATAATTTGTGCTTTGCTTTTGGGACCCAGTGAGAACCATGCATTAAAGGAAAAAAAAAATCACAAAGATATCAATAGATGCTGGCTGCCAAAATACTTCATAAAAATCAATAGCCCTATCCTACTAAGAATTCTTAATTAAAACACAGCTAGAATAAACCACTTAAGTGTATTAAAGACCACCACAGCACAGTGGTATTATTAATAGATGTTGAAAAAGCAAAGCTATTTCAGATTAAATAAGGAACTAGACAAGTGCAGTACTTTTGCCACCATTTTATTTAGCATTGTTTGCAGGTTCTCATCAATGCAGCTAAACAAAATACAGTATAAAGAGAGGAACAGGAAATCAGATTATACTGTTGTATAAAATGTCCCTGCTAAAAATCACAAACCACTTGAATAAGAGAATTTATTGAAGTGGCAATACACAAGATAAAGACTTCATTTATCACATAGCTTTCTCTCTAGAAATAAAAACTTAGAAACAGAATGGGAAAAGTACTTAACATAATGATCCCACACTTTAAATTATTTATGAATACATTTGACAAGAAAGTCAGAGGATTTTTATGAAAAAAAAGCAATAAAAATCTAATTGGTGGAGAAACGAAAAGACATTTTGTCTTCTCAGATATAAACACTTAATATCATAATAATGCCTGTCATTCCATTGTTAACATATAATTTATTGTCATTTCCCATCAGAGACATAGATTTTTCTTAATTGAATGAAATTAATGTTCATTTGAAAGCACAAATGCTCAGGTATAGACAAGAAAGTCTGAAATAAAACAGTAATTACAGGGCAATTATTTTATGAGTTAGTTTAAAGTATATGCGCATCCTGGAAAGCCAATTTCACACAGTGGTTCTCACATTAATCCGAAACAGAATCTGCTGGAGGGCTAGTTAAAATGGGTTGCTGGGCCATACCTTGAATATCAGATTCTAAAGGCCTGGATTCAGCCCAAGAATTTGCTTCTCTAAAAGAGTCCTGCTGATATGACTGGGATAGGAAATCCTTTGAGAAAGGCTCCTATAGCAAGTCAGCAGAATGTTGGCAAAAAATTTTTAAAAAGACAAATTATTTGAACAGATGAGAGAAGCCAGAAATTAACCTGAGTATTGAATAAATGACAAAGGATGTGCATACGTGTGACTGAGTAAGAAAGAAGATGGATAAAAGTTGGTGCTATGTGGATCAAAGCAAATTTAATACTAGCATGTGAGACTACATATGTATGTATATACATGGTTAATGTGGGTTGAGGGAGGAGGAGTTCAGCCAGAAGGAAAGGGATGTGTCATATAATCATGCTCCTGCATTTATGTAAAATGCTTCATGGCCATGATTCATGATATGTTAGAATAGACATTGAACTGAGATCCACACAATAAAAACTACATTCCAAAAGGAGAGGTCAGACACCCACTTTATCTTCCATTTTACAAATTAAAAAAAAATAGTTATCTCCTCTCACCCTTGGTTTCATTTTCTGTGGTTTTTATTTACCCATGGCCAACCAGGGTCCAAAATCATCAAATGGAAAACTCCAGAAACAACTCAAAAGTTTTAATTTGGGTGCCATTCTGAGTAGCATGGTTCGTTCTCTCTCTCTCTCTCTCTCTCTCTCTCTCTCTCTCTCTCTTCCTGCCTATCTGCTTGCCCAGCTTCCAGGCTGCCACCTGACACCCCCTGTTAGTTACTCAGTCTCCATCTTGTTGTCAGACCAACCGTGGCATTGTCGTGACACAGAGAGGACTACAGCGATGGGGGACTTACAGACTCCTGGGCTCTTAACCTGTCACTCACCAAAAGCATGTTTTGTGTTTTCTTCTAAAACAGTCAGGAATTTCAAAGTGGTTTTTGCTAAAACCTGTGATTCTTCACCTGGCCCTACAAATGCCCAACATGTAACTAAAAGTAGAACAAAGTTTGACCCCCACTTTGTAAAACTCCAGGTCCAGTCCTTCTCAGCTCTGTATGTAACAAGCAAGTTAGTCATTCAGGAGTGTCTGTCTATAAGTTGGGAAAATAGGGTTTAATTTCCTCCTATCTTATTTTACTGCCTTTCAAAATGAACCGAAGATTCCATTCCCCTAAACCTGTGGTCAGCCCGTGTTCCAGCAGAGCCTCGCATGACTGAGACTAACTGAAGTCACAAGATTCCTCACACAGAACCAAACTGCCCTGCAAGTCACCAGGATCCTTTAGGAGCTACAAAACCAGGATTGAGGTCATGATCGATGGGACCCTAGCCTGCCACAGAACCCCATAAAACTGGTCTTCGGTCTTTGATAAATGGTCCCGTCTGATTCTCGTCATTGGAGTGTGCCCCCTCCAGCTACTCAAGCTGGGAAGAGTCCTTTCCTTATCTTCCCTCTTTGCAATTAAAGCTCTGTCTGTAAATTCGTAGTCAGGTTGGTTTTAATTATCTCTAAATCAAGGACTTATACTAGGTGGTATCACAGAGCTTATATTAAAGTCATCCGTATTTTATTTAGCAGTGGCTTCAAAGCACAAAAATAATGATGTCAATTCAGACATGCTGAAGAGAGGCTCTAAAATGCTTCCTTTAAGTGAAAAATTGGAAGTTCTTGACTTAATAAGGAACAAACATAGTATATATAGTCTTTGGTACTATCGTTGATTTTGTGCATACATTGGGTGTTTTGGCATTTACTCCCCACAGATAAGGGGCACCACCATAATAAGTGATCAATACGGTTGAGTCACTGGTCCAGGCAGCATACAAAAATAAAGCCCTCTTGTCATGTAGCTCATGTTCTGGGTGACTCTGCATCAGAGAATTCATCAAAAACAAAGTGAGAGAAACGTGATACTGGCATCTTCACGTCTGCCCACATCACAGGTATTGAAATACCTACCAGTGGTTGGGGAGGGGATGTTCAGAAAAAAAAATCTACAGGCTACAAGTCCTAACTTTCCAGTGCGAAGAGGTGGAAAGTATAGCCTCCGCTCCAGCCCCAAGAAGGCTGGATACACTGTGGATTCCTCCAGTGGGATTCCTGCAGCTCAGGGGAAGCGTGGACTGAGGTCTGACTTCTGCCTGGGAAACCTAAAGGGCTTCTTCTGTGCTCACAGGAGAGAGGGCAAAAGAGGTAGCTGGGGGGTGCACATTCCACTCCCACAGGTTGTGGGAAAGAGGGAGAGCGATTTTATAATTTTTCACCACAGTGAAGACACTTTTGAGCATGAAGGTATTATATTGAGACAACAGGCATACACGGGATGGTCCTTGGAAAACTGCATCAGTGATCCCCATAGGGACAAGATGAGGTTCATGAGAAGGACCAGCAGGCCCTACGAGACAGCTGGTACGGGCTGCTGGGAGGGTCACTGAAGAGAGACAACAGACTTCAGTTCAGAGAAGCTACTGACTCTTTAGAGGATGGAGAAGAGGGAGATGATTGAATGGGAGAGAAATGGCCTTGACCTAATAGGGGAACCGCAGCAAGCATCTTGTCCCTGAGCCCTGGAAGGTAGAAGGTGTCCTTGAAAGCATTAAAATGACCATCTGAGAAAGAGGCAGCTTTAACAATGTGCTAGGTTCAGAAGGCTGAGACTCAAGAACATCTCAACAGTCCAGCCAATCGGAAAGACCCTCAGCCTGTTCCTCTGTCCCAGTGTTATACCTCATAATACAGAAACCAGAGCCCTGGACCTTGAGGAGAAACGAGAAAGAGAGGCAAACCGACCAAATCCCTCCTATAACCTGGGGCAGAGGAAGCAGGCCAGGAGGAAATGTTGGTTTCAATTGAATTTGCAGTTTCCACTTTGACACACTTCAAGAGACCGCAGCAGAGAACATCTTCATTGTGTAAGAATGGTTGGGAAAATCTGCCCATGTTTTTGTCAGATATCAGAGTAAGAATCAAATGAAAGAAGGCTGGAAGACAAAAGGTAAGAGTTGCTTTATTTTAATAGTGCATTTGTTCAATTTAAGAACTATATTCTAAAATATTTCAATGAAGTACAACCAGAAAAAAAAAAAGATGTGATTCTTTTTTCCCCAATCAGAAAAAAGTCATCTGTGTGCTCAGAATCAGGGAAAACATATACTGGGGGCCACTAACAGCTGAAGAATTCAAGGATCCTAAACAGAATGATCTGGTGCTGACTTCCCCCATTCCCTGCTAAAGAACTGGTGTGAGAGGCAAAGGGCTTGTCTGGGGAGAAGAGAGAGACCCTTGTTAGAGTGGAAAGGCAGAACTGTCCCATGAAGTAGAGGTTTCCTTTCAGAGGCTGAGAAAGGGCAAGGCTTGTTGGGTTTCTGAAGTTGTAGTGACCAGGTCTATCCTGAGGCTGCTCTCCCAAAGGGGTGAGGGTAAGATAATTGCCAGAAGAACCCAACTTTTCTCAGCTTCAGAGACTACATGTGGAGGATACTATGAGGAACACCAGCGCCCAACAGATGGAAGAGAGGAATCTTACCAGCCTTACCCTACAGCCAAGGGCAACAGGGTAACCATGGTGACCACTACAGAAGAGCCTGCAGGAGCTGCCTGTGCAACAGGTACCACTCGGAATCCCACATGCCTCTAGGGATGCAGAGGACTCCTCCAGCACTGCTCAGACAGAGCTTCTTAGAGCGACATTGAATTTGAATGAATTAATAGCCACTCGGGAGCACAACACACTTTGGCTACCCCCATCTGTGCTCCAGACATGTAGGTGAGTCAAAGCCATGAAACGCAGAGGTGAGAGATTTTCACATTTCCCAACAATTGTTCAAGGTTGATTACTTTGATCTTTAAATTGAGCTCATCAGCCCAAGGTGAGACCAGGAAAGAAATTAACCTGACACAGTGCTAATTCTACATTCTATAGCATTCTCCTAGGATTGATTCTGTTTCCTCTACCAGCTTGTGTTCCAGCACAGGAGGAATATAATTACTTCATCATTACTCTCGAGGGCACTTCGCTGTGCCTGTCTGTGCCTGCATGTCTCAAGACTGTCCTCTAAATTCAGAGGATGGCCCCAGGATCACTTCCTCCTGCTTGCTTCTTTTCTTTCCCTTCCCTTTCCTGTCCCCATCTCTCCATTTTTGCTATGCTTAGAGGATCAGGTTCCTACCTGGCCCTATGTTGATGATGCTTATATTTATTTTCCCAGTCCCAACTCTCCCCTTGAATTCTACATTTGAGTATAAAACTACTTACTCTACTTGTCCACTTGGGCATCTAATGACAATCTCAAACTCAAGTCCAGGCATAATTCTTACAACTCTCTTCCTCTCTAAAAATAGAAACAAAATACAATCAACAATAAAACTGCCACCTCTATCCCCATATTTCATTAGTGGCAGGTGCCCATGCTGTTTGCTAGGAGTTATCCTTGTTATTTTTTGCCTTGCATTCATTAGATCTGGCTCAGAAGCAAGTCTTGTTGTCCCTACCTTAAAATTATCCCTTCTTGCTTCTTCCCACGCTGCCCTGTTATCATTTCTTCCTAACTCATCTCCATACTGCATCGCCTTCCTCTGCTGAACAGAGCTTGTCTCTGAACAGGAGCCAAGATAAAGATGTAAACACACAGACTACATCACGGCTCTCCTTTGTGCACAACATGCCTGTGGGCTTTGATTCACACTCAAGATAAAATTCAGTATCCTTCTCTACAAGGATTTTTTAGGGTCTCCATGATTTGGACCCTGTCTTGGTGTCTTAAGCATTGTAATCCCCGATTTCTACAAACTTCATGCCTTAAAATAACACAGACATATTCTTTTCCAAGTTTGGAGGTTCGAAGTCAACCTCCGGGGCTGGGGATATAGCTCAGTGGAATAAGCGCTTGCCTAGCAAGCGCAGGGTCCTGAGTTCGATCCCCAGTACCGCAAAAAAAAAAAGAAAGAAAAAAAAACTAAAAAGATTTAATAATAAGTCAACCTCCAAAGGGTCTGAGGTCTGCATTCCTCTAGAGGCTCTAGGGAAGAATCTATTTCCTTGTCTCTGTCAGCTTCTCGAGGTTGGCTGTTTTCCTCACCTCTCCATCTCCTTCTTCTGCCTTCAAAGCCAGGGCTGTAGCTCCTTCTGCCCCCTCTGACCTCTGCTCTTGTCCTTACCTCTTCTATTTCTCTAACTTTCCTGCTTTCTTTGTATATAGATCCATCTGATTACACTGATTCCACACGGTCCATCCAGGAGAACCTCCTCCATCTCAAGGTCCTTAATCCCATCTGCAAATTCCCTTTTACTATGTCAGCCAACACAATCTCAGGACCTAGGGTCAAGACACGGACATCTTTGAGGCGCCCTTATTCTTACACTGCTTCCCTGTGACTTTGTCTCCTAATTGCCATGTCAGTACTTTGGCTTTAATCACACTGGCCACCTGGCCAATCCTGGATATCACTGAGTGTGTTTAGGTTACTGCCAACTTTCACAGAGGCCTTCTCCTTCCTGCCCTGTACTGCTTTATTCCCTTAGCCTACTTTGTTTTTCTCAGTGCTTATTATTGACCTATCATACATATTCACTTGTGTGCTTGATCACCTTCTTTTTTCTTCTGCCACACTAAATTCTGTGAGAGTGGTGAGTTGTTTATAAGTCTGTAGACACGAAGGTCTATAGCTATAGACACACATACACATTTGCTTTGTTTGTCCCCTGTTGTATTCTCAGGGTCTAGAAAAGTATGAGGCACAAAATAGTCCCTTAAAAGTGTTTAAGGCTGTGTGAATAATTAACGAAGCTGGGTTAACAGAAGCTGTAAAGGGAATGAGAAGGTACTTTAAAGGAGCTTAGAACTTGGGTGCATTTTAAGTTTCTAAATTGCAAGTTTCTTGTGCTCAGGGTACACCTGGATGCCAAGTAACTTTCTCATGCAGGTTCAAGAGCGGAGATGTGAGCTTCCTAATTTCTTTCCCTCCACCAAGGCACTGGGAAGGGCTGAAGCACTACCCTGCCGTGCCACCAGCTACCATGAAAATCAATGGAATGCAAAACTGGACAAGGCTCACAGACCCTGGGACTAAGGGCAGCAGGTCCTGCGGCCATGAAGTCACTGTGCTCCTAGCGCGGCCCACATTAGTTTCTTGGTGGTGATGGTGGTGAGTGGTGGTGACAATCATTTTTTAAAAATAATATTGTCTTTCTATTGGAAAATGAGTTCGTCAGGATGGAATGAGCAAGTTTGGAGAAGTGCTGAGCTTAGCACATAGATATAAACAAAACAAACAGGAGTGAGGTTCACTGACCTAGAGCAAAGAAATTTGCCAAATGTTTTCGACTATCTGGCGGCCTTGGCTCTCTACCCCTGTGATTCTATTTTTATCCTTTCTCCTCTTAGGGGAGAAATTCACAGGAGCATTGCAAACATTGCTTCACAGCCTGAAAACCAGGAAGGAGCCACCAAAGTAACAAACTTATTTCCATAGTAACAGGCTCAGGAGCATTGCTGCTGCCAGGAGAATGAGTTGAGTTGATTCATTCCAGCAAACTGTATCCACGATTCTATAATGCGAAGAAGTCAATGGGGAAGGGGCCGTCTAGAGAAATAGGGAGCTCAGAAAAGCTCAGGGTAGGTCCCACATCCTCAGCAACAGTGTGACACAACTCTAACACAAATCCAGAAGGAAGTAGCAAATTTCTTCTGCTTTGAAGGAAGTGATTCATCATCTCAGTGACCTACAAAGTCCTTGCCCCCTGTGCTGCATGTCTTTTGGAAAAAGCTTCATTATTAAATCCATCTGGGCCCACAAGACAACTGAAAGTCACAGCAGCCCAAGTGGAGTGTGTGGCCTGAGGCGCCCTGGAAGGGATTGTGGCTGAGGCTGTTTGTTCCTTTTGAATCTAACATTGCAGCCACTGCTGTGTCCAAGTAGCACAGGGTACAAATCTAGGTAAAACTTCCTGTGTTCATTCATTCATGCAGCCAGTCAACAAGCAATCAGCCCGTGGCTTTTAGGGGTGGCACTGGCACCAAGGATCCCAGAGGACTGAGAAAAAGTGTGTGCTCTGCTCTTGATGAATTCCTATTCTCCTGGCGGTGGAGATGTGTCACAAAGCCACAGCAATGCAGATGTGCTCATTTGGCACCAGGCAGCAAGCGCTGTGGGAGCTCAGGGGAGAGTGTCTATCTCTGTGAAGTGGCTCGACCACGCAGTGGGGTGAAGGAGATTTTGTGAAAGAAAATCATAATGGGGAATTCTAAATCGCATGTCCAATCCACGAAGGTGTAAAAAGGCCAGAGTGTTTGGGCCCGTCAGGGACCTTTTGTGGCAGGTGTGGATGGACGCAGGAGCCCAAATGTAAGTGTGGCCGGACAATAAGGTTATGTCCCTGCAGGATAAAACTGTTATTTAGAAAAAAGAGGGAGATTTACAAAGACAATACATACAGCGCTCTGGGAGACTGAGGCAGGAGGATTGCAGATTTAAGCCTAGCCTAGGAAGTTTAATGACTTAGACCCTGTCTCAAAAGAACAATGAAATTTTAAAAAGGCCGAGGCTGTAGCTCAGTGCAAAGGCCCTAGGTTCAATCCTCAAGACTGTTTTTTAAAAACAGCTAAAGGGAAAGAAAGAGAAGTAGGCCTTGAGTTTCCTGATAAAGAAGGTCTAGTACTGATCTCAGACAAGGAGATGCCAGTGAAGACAAGGTCTCCTCAGAGAGAGTCTCCGCAGATAGAGTCAGGTGGCACCAGCTTGGCAGAACAGGGAGTCCCTTGTTTTGGGGATAGGTCAGTCACTAGCAAGTTTGTAAACAGAGTCAGGAGACTCATAGGCAACAAGTTGAAGGAAGGAGACAGAAAAAGGGGTGAAGTGACAGAGCCCTAAAACTATCAGCATTTATAAAGTGCCTTCCTGACCTGTAATACATGGTATACACATGTTTGACAAACTAACTGGATTGAATACAGTGGTGGTGAACCTATGGCATGCATGCTGCAGTGGGCTAATTCCTATCATTGAAAGCTCTGCAAAGTTCACCACCACTGGACTAGAAATTCAAGAGTGGAGACCAGATCTTGTTTATCTTGGTATCCAGAGTTTCCTGCTTGATATCTGCCACATAAATGGCAGTAAGTAAACATTTATTGAGATACACAGGACCTTAAACATAATGGGCATCTTTATTGCTATTTAATCTTTGTTGATTTGATAGTTACACATTGTATCTTGGACTAACTTACACTTCTCTGATTATTAGTGAGATCTGATAGATATTTTTTTGAATGCTTATGAAGCATCTACTTTTTTTTCTGATTCATCTTCTATTCCTGGTGTTTGCTTTTTCCTCATTTAACTATTATTATCTCACAGTTTTTCTCAGGAAATAAAGATCCAAACTTCTCTGTCATAATTGCTGCAGATACTCTCCCTGGTTGGTGTCTTGTCTTTCAATGTTATTTGTGCTGGAAGAAGTTTGATACAGGCTTTAGAAAGCCCCCGTCCTCCTCCAGGAGCCTGCAAAGGATTCTATTTCCTTTTACTTTTGGCATGACATTACACTGAAGAACTTGCTCCTCTAATACATTTGGAATTTCTTTTGGTATATAGAAAGGAGGTAAGGACCACAATTATTTTTTGTCTCCAAATTCCTAGCTTGTAGAAAGCTTAAAATAATTAGGATGTAATGCATCCAAGCAAATCTCAACTTAAGGGGCTCTGACACTTTCCTAAAAAACCAACAGGCCTCTGTTTAATATTTTTTTGTCTTTTTCTAGTTCATGACTTCAAAATATCATTGCTACAGCCCAGATTTTCTCCATAAATAACTTTAAGCCAGTAGTTTTTATTTTGGGGATCTTGCCCACTCTTTGGTTGTCACAGTTGGAGGAAGGGGTGCTACTGGGATGTAGTGATGAGAGGCCAGGGCTGATATTAAACAGACCCCACTGCAAAGAATTCTTGGCCCCCGATGTCAATAATATTGACCCTGGCAAACCCCGTTTCAACCTGAACAGTACAAACTAGTCAAAATACAGTGTTTCTGGGAAGTCTGAGGTTTTAACTCAAATGTGAAAAAGAAAATGCTGTGAGATGAACCACTAAGGCTTCCTTCGGAGCCTCTTTTCATTCTTTCTTATTTCAAGATTTGGCCCCTGGGGGAAGAGAGGGGCAGGAAAGGCTAAAGAAATATTAGTGGCCCATAGGTCAGCCTGGAGTAGCTGTGAGTGCTTGCATGGTTTCCCACAATGCCACCCAGGAAGATATCACAAAGCCGATAAAATCTCCCAACATTTATCAATCTTGGCCAAACCGTTCTCTTGTATTCTGTCAAAGGATTCGAACTCCCAGAGCTGCTGACACTGGGTTCTGGACACTACCTAGTACCCAAGGTCCTCATTAATATCCCAAAGTCCTGCCAGTGGAGTCAGCTTGCTGATTTACGGCGCTTCCTTAGTCATACCCAATGTATTTCTACAAGGGATTATTTCCACCCTAACCCGTTGTTCTGCTGACTTCAATACTGTAGCTTTATTTTACAGTATTTTCTTACTATCCCATTGACCAAGTCTAAATCATTTTTCCCATCATTACTTGACAACATATTTTTCCTCTTCATGTTCTCAAGTCTTTATTCCTTATTCCAGAAAGAATTAGGATATGCCTGTCATTTCAATAAAAGTTTCACTAGAATTCTGGTTCAAAACACATTAAACTACACATTCAGCTACACATTAATCAGAAGAAAAGAGAAACCTATATATTTATTGTTTTCTGAGAGCTTTGTTCTCCGTCTATTCCCTTCCTACATTCCTCCCTGCTTACCTTTCCCTTTCTCCTTTCTTCTCTTCCCTTCCTTTTTTACTTTCTTCTGCTGAGAATTGAAGCCAGGACTTTACACATTCCAGAGGAGACTTCTAGAATTAAGCAGTACCTAATATCTCAATCCTGTATGTTTCTTATTAAGTTTATTCCTGTGTGCTTTGAATTTCTGCTGTTATTAGGTGAAAAATCTCTTCCCATCTTTCTGTCTGATTATTGCTATAGACAAAAAAACTGACTCAGTAATATTTACATTGTATTTGTCTCCACTGAATTCTGTTTTTCATTCTAGTGTTATTTTCAGTAATTCTCTTGACAGTTTTATCTTATTTTAATTGTTCTCTTGTTTTGATCTCATTGAATTGCCTACAGCTTTCAGAAAATGTTAAACAGAGTGATTATGATTTTTCATTCAGTTAACAAATGACTTGTTTTGTTTCTGGTTTGGGTGGCAATGCTCCCTCATTACAGCTTAGGCTGGCCTGATTTCCCCCACTTCCGGTTGAGATTTCCAATTATCTACCATGGGGCCCAAATTCTGTTATAAATATCACTCATGCGGGTGGTCAACAAAATTCTAAGGACTGTGGAAGAATGACAAACAGAATGTAAGGAAAACAATATGGCCTGTAAAGAAAGAGATGTGAGAAGAAAAATCAGACCTCCCACATCTGTGATGACTGAGGCCCGGGTTTAGTGCATGCAAACAACTGACACAGTTCACACTGGACTCCAGCTGAGGACAAATCAATATCTACATAGTTCTACTAGATAGTTCTACAGCATCATTACCTTAGGATCTAAACTAACCAGAGAGATACTACAGATTTCATTTAATATACTTGGAACCACTCTGACCATAAAAATAGTTCAGTGTGCATATTTCCTGAAAATATAATGAACTCTGTAAGTTATCTAAAATAGGAATAGGCTGCCCTATATAAGGCCTGCTGTCTCTCAGAGGCCAGTCCAGTTCTATAAAGGGCACCAATTATTCTGAAAAGGACACACAGAATTATGTTTCAATTTTGATCATATACACTTAAGTTTTTTTTTTTTAAAACAGTCCATTCACTTGGAGTTGTTACCCAGAGGTGAGGAAGGGTGTGACTTGATTTGTAATGTCATTCATTTTCCTCTACGGGATACCAAGCCTCACACACAATATGAATATCTGAGAATTTGGGACTATGTAAGTGTGACACTTAAGGGCTGATTTGTCAAAAAACATCATCTTGCTTTATTAATTCAGCATGTTCCTAGAAAACTTTTTCCCTCCTGCCAGTTCAGCACTTCCTAGTGTTTAATAAAAGATTAGGTTTCCAAAATAATAATAATAAAAAAGGAAATAGCTGAGCAGGTTAAAATGGAACCGTGCTTATAAGTCTTGATGAAACAGGTTTCAAATTCTCACTGAAATACTCATGAAAGAACAGAAAACAATAAACACTGAAATCAGACCTCAGCCTTGAAGGAGTTCATAGCTAAACGCCCATGGTGGTGGATCAACAGCATTAGAGGACGCCTTGCACATATCCATTAAGCTTCCACCTCTAGAATGTCCAAGCCTCTGCCTCTCCTGGGACCATGGGAGCCATGCACTGACCCTCAGCAGAGCTGGGCACACCCTCTGCTTGGAGATCAGCCAGGGAGCTGTTGGCTGTCCCCATGTCCACTCCTACCCTGGCCAACTTCTCAGTCCATGCTGGGTCTGCAAATCGCCAACAGCATTCTGCTCTAGGTAGAAGAGGGCTGTTGAATTTTCTGGGAAAAGGGCCCTCACCTGCAGAACTGTGTGTGTATGCAAAGTAAAGAAAGGAAGGTGCTGAAATTGATATTTTCCTTCTACTTTGCTTTTCCATGGCCCAAGAAGCCAGAAAGTAAGACCGTGAGAAGATTTCATCTCAGTCCAGTAGAACCTAACTGAAGCATCATTTGCTAAAAACAAAACAAACACCCCTGGAAATCTGAAAACAGCTCTAAAATGAGTTTACCCTCCAGGTGGGGAGAAATCAGGGTTAGTGCATCGGCACCCAAAGGGCAAGTGAGGAGAACTTAGGACTTGCCACGCATCTTGTCTGTTGGGAAACATGAGCTCCTGTGCAAGATTCAAACTGCAAAAACAAAAATCCATCCTGATCTCCTCCTCTCGCACGAAGTCATGGTCACAGGAATGTAACTGAATACTTGGAGAGTTAAGTATAGACCTAGGAAATTTACGTACAGTAAACACAGAGGAAGTCGAGCATTGATCCTTATCTTCAGTAAGATGCAAGAGAACCTCGATAGGGCAAACAAGAAAGGGGGCAAAAGGGGGGAAACACTATCTCACACCTCGAAGTGTTCCCACAGGTAGTGTCTGCCATCTGGATGTGGCTTGGACCTCAGAGGCTCATGTATTAGAGGTTTGGTCCCCAGTGTAATGGTATTGAGGGCTGGCAGGACCTCTAAAAGGTAAGGCTATTCATAAAATGTTGTTCTTTAAATTCTGGGTCTCTCATACTACAGAAACTGTGCTATCTTTTGCCTTCTGGGTATGATTTATTTCAATTAGTATTATGCTGTCTAGATCCATCCATTTCCCTACAAATGACTCAAGTTTATCCTTCTTTCCGGCTGAGTCATACTCCACAATATATACACCATGTTTTCTGTATCCATTGATCTGGTGATGGGCCTTTGGAATGCTTCCATAACTGAACTATTGTGAGTTGTGCTGCTATAAACCTGCATAGGCACATATCGCTGTAATAGGATGACTTTAACTCTTTGGGGAAGATACTCAGAAGGGCTGCAGCTGGGTCAAATGAAATTTCCAGTTTGAGGTTTTGAGGACTCTCTATACTGATTTCCACAGTGAGATGGTAGAAAACAGGGAAGTAGACTCCTTGGAGAAGTGAAGCGGATCCGGGAAAGAAGGAAGGGGAAGAGTATGGAGGGAACGTGGGAGTAAAAATGGTCAAGATATGAGTTGCATAGGCACTGATTCCCCACGATGAATCTAACCATTCTACACTGCAAACACGTATGTCCTTGCAATTCAGTTGCAACCAGAATCATGGGATGAATTCTGTGACCATAATTGTGGAAAAACATTAAGTTCATGTACTGAGGTACCACTGTATTAATAAAATAAATAAATTGAGAGAAACAAAAAAGGGGGGGGCCTAGGAGGAGGTGGTTACATTACAGGGGAACCATCACTGCTCAAGCCTGGAGTAGGCCTTCCAAGAGGGCTCAGGAGTGGGTCAGTTATTACAAGAGTGGGTTTTCACAAAGTGGTGCAGCCTCCCCTCCATCACTTGCAAATGGGCCTCTCATCTACAAGCTCCTGCTTCCCTGTGGTTTTTCTAGCATGCGTGGAATAGCAAGAGGTGCTCACCAGAAGCCAAGCGAACACTGTCACATGCTCTTGGACCCATAGAACCATGTGCTAAGTAAGTCTTTTTTCTTTAGAAATTGCCCATCCTCCATTATTGTAATTGCGATGGACTAAGATAGTAATACTCTAGTTCAGTGTTCAGCAAACAGCACTGTGGTGCACGAAGAGAAAACATGCTATGAGTCAGAATCAGCAGAAATAATGAAAACATAAGCAGACCTGGAGGAAATTTCAATATTCATTTACTTATTTTTGGTTTTTTATTTTTTATTTTTTTGGTAGCAAGAATCAAACTCAGGACCTTGCACTTTCCAGGCAGGCACTTGTACTGCTGAACTATTTCTCCGGCCCTGGGCATTTCACTATTGAAGCTATCAGATACAGACCATCAAACAATGGGGCCAACAATGTTCATGGAGAAAAAAATCCAAGCTTGAAAAGTTTGGCAATTCATTGGAACTATGAAAAGTAACGCAGACATTGCAAATTTACAAAAATAGAATAACAGAACTGAAAACCGTAATAGCTAATATTTACAAATCCAAAGGATAGGTTTAACAGAAGATTAGACACAGCAAAGAAAAGGACTTAGGAACTGACATGTAGGTCAGCAAGAATATCATTGAACAAAACAGAAGAGAGTGCAAGAGACACAAACACTACAGTGAGAAAGGACAGGATTTAGAAGGAGAAGAAAAAAAGTGGTCAAGGTAATATGTCAGGATTTAAAGGCTAAAATACACAACCCATGGCTTGAAGAAGTCCCATAAAGTCCAGGAGAGATGCATAAAAAGAAACCCACAGCTAGACACAGCAGAGTAAAGCTGAAAAAATGGAAAAACTCCAAAAGCAACCCAAAGAAAAATTTAAAAATTATCCCCTAGGAAGCAGCAGAGAGACCAGCAGTTGACAGACAGCCTGCAAAGGAGTAATATTCAGACAGCAGTTACTTCAGCAACTACAGAAGCAAGAGGACAATGAGCAAGATGGCTTTGCTGTGACTGGGAAACGATTATGTACATAGGAATTTATTCCAGATGTGTGTGGCCTATCAGAAATCAGAAGACTAAGTTGTAATTACTGAACCCTGTGTAATCATGTCTATAAAACCTAAATGACTATGATTCAATGACATTGGTAAACTGCAGCAAAACCCAGTGGCTTCTCTACAGCCAATACTAAAATATAAAGAAAGAAATTCCATTCACAACAAACACACAACTTCCCAAAAGGAAATCATTTGCCCTAACAGCCCCAGCGCCATACCTTTTATAAAATGTCAAGAAGAAAGGCTAACAAGAAACACATGGGCTCTTATGGAAAACAGTGCAAGTCTCTACTGAAATTTGTAAAGAGAAAATAAATATTTAGAGAGTCATTCTGTGTTTCTGAATTGCAAAAGCCTGTGTCTTAAAGGTCCTAAAAGTAATTTAATAAGCATCTCAGTGATATTTATTTTGGAATTGAAAGAAACCATTCTGAAGTTCGTATGAATAAATAAACAGAAGAATAATGTGGGAGGGCCAATCTCCAGCTACCAAAGTGTATAGTACACAGAGAGTCAAGACAAATATGTTTGGACTACAGTTGATCAGGAGTTACTGAAATTATGAAAAGAGAAAATCTTAGATATGGGAGGGTGTCATGGTTTGTGTCTAGATGTCCCCTCAAAGCCTCATGCACTTATGGGGTGGCTTCTAGAGTTTGTGATTGATCCCTGGTCCAATGCTGGGATTCCGGGTGTGAGAGCTACACCCGCCCTGGGGTGGGTAGTTTGCATACAATGGAAGGGAGGGAAAGAGGCTGTTTACTGCTCCTCCAGTTTGCTCTTGCTGCTTTGCCATCTTCGGACACCATGAACGGTCGCCCTCTGCCATGTGCCACCCTGCCTTGGAGGCAGCCAAGTATGGGCTGAAACCTCCACAAACTATAAGCTAAATATTTCTTAATTTTGAACGTCAGGTGTTTTGTCTCAGCAATGAGAGAAAAGTAACCAAGACCGAGGGCTGTGTACTACCTTTTGGAATAATAAAGATAATATGGTAATGGCAGAATCATCAGCATGTGACTCCACAGCATAGAATATATCCACACATACATAAGACATGTTTAGGATATTTGGTTTTCTCTGGGGAGAAAATCAAGTGTAGTCTTCATTACATTAAAGAAAATACCCCCCACATAAAAATGAGTTATACAAAGACTGAAGGGTTTAATGTTACTAAATCCAAGTATAAACCATAAAATTAGAAAGGTAGATAACTGACCACTATATAGGGGCAGGTTTTTAAATCACAAAATCAATGGAGTAAATAAAGTTGAAAATTGCTAGAGTTGTCTACTTTAAGATTTTGAAATGTTAGTAGCCCACAATCATGAGAAATAAAGCTAAAGACAATGGAAGACTTGCAAAGTATTTTCTATGACCAACAGGCCAACATCTAACATAAACTGTTTAGAGATCCGTTAAAAAAAATTGAAGGTCACAGGAAAAGAAAACACAAATTGCTGATTATTTTTTTTAATGATAAATTTAAATACAAAGCTACTTTTGAAAAACCTACTTGGCAAAACTATACAACAAACTCTAATGTTCAGTGCTATAACATGGCTACTCTCGGGTACTTTCAGGAGATTGTAATTGGTGCCACCTCTCCTCTCTGAAATGTTCTGGTCATTACTAATTAAATACCTTATCCAGTGGAATCTGGCAGCAGCTATGCAACCCTGTCCAATTTTCAGGCTTGGGAAAGTGCAAAGTTCACCAGTAGATAATGTATTTCTGGGGCTACAAAGCAACAGGCAGTGAGGAGGATTTCAGACACAGACACAGAGTCTTGGACAGTGTGGGGAGATGCATATGGGACTTAGAATTCAGGCATGGTGTGACTGAAAAATATGGTGAATGCTTAAAATTAAAAAAAAATTATTACAGTAAAAGACATATGGCCATTAATTCCCTTCAAAATCCTCCCCATCACTTCAAACACACTGGCCTCATCCTTCTTGTCACTTTCTGAAGCACTTCTGGAAGTCCTCTTTCGTGAGTGTCATTAGCTGCACTGTTGTGGCTGCCTCAGTAGACTGAACCAGTTCAAAATGTGCACCTTCCATGGTCATTTTGACTTCAGGGCAGAGCCAGAAGTTTCATGGTGCCAGATCTGGTGACTAAGGTAGAAGAGGATACACCGCCATGTTTTTACTTCACAGAAGTAGTCACAAATATTTTGAATCAATTTAGGTAGCCACAGTAGTGCAATTAAAGACCCTCACAAAAGAGAACTTCCAGAATTGCTTCAGAAAGTGGTAGAAAGATGACATTTGTGTGTTGAAAGTGAAGTGGGTGTCTTGAGGGGAATTCATGGAAATTCTACCTTTTATTGTAGTAAATATTTTACATTTAAACATTCACCATATATTTTGATCACACTTCACAGGAATCACTAGATTTCCAAAGCCCAAGCCAACAGGCACAGGTACAAGTCAAGTTAGAAGCCTCTGTCAGGAGCCAGGAGCACAGCTTGTATTAATGGCATGTTGGACTAGATGGAAGCGCTCTTCCAAAGACTAACATGCAGTTGGAGCCACAGATCAGGCACTGGGTATGTGCTGAGGATTTCATGGTAACAAGACTGATGTAGTCTGGCACCAACAACCTTATGGTATGGTGGAGGTAATTGGAAAACAAGATAAAAGACAAACAAGATACAAAGTTTTCATGAGAATGATGGAGGATATAAATAGGACATCGAGACAGGGTAGGAACCCCAATTTACAAACCAAAACATGAAGAGAGACTGGCAGCTGCCCAGGTTACAGGTGGATTGCTCAGGTGGCAATTGGGTACACATCTGGGTACACAGTGTCTCTTCCTGCAGAAGTAAATGGCTGCTTGTGCTTTTGAGACATGCAGCTTCACTCCACCCTCTGCCTTGGTGCCTCTCAATCAGGAGATGCCCATGTTGCTGCAGGCGATGGAGGCAGAACTGGTGGTACACTGGTGGCCTTCTGCAGCGTGTGACCTTTCACCCTGTTAGATAATGGAGGACATTGGTGCTTGGGGTGTGGCTTGTGCATGCTTTGTGCATGGTTCTTCTGGTTTTTTTCTAGCTTTGGATAATTGAACATTTACATGATTGTTCTACTTCATAAAGTACGGTCCACAGAGGCACTGTGAAAATTGCTAAAACAACTTATTTTTAAGCAGAAATGAGGTTAAGAAAAACAATAGAATGACGGTGATATATTCCACCTAATCTTTGGGATGTGATGGTTCCCTCTCTGTGAAGTTGTTTTTAGCCATGCTTGGGTGGCAAACCAAAACGACAAATTGGGGGCAATGTGCCTAGTGGTTTTTTCTCGTTTACAAAGGTCAGTGATACTCTGTGCATAAATGATGAAGACACCACACAGGGGCCTCAAGAGCAGCAGAGAAAGGTGGTGAGTAAGAAGCTAGACTGGAGTTAGAAAGAGACATGGACTCCAATTTCTGTTCTTCCATGGTGTGATTTTGATGCAAATGAATTAACTTGTGGGCCTCAGTCTCCTTGTGGTTTAAGAGCCATAATAACTACCTTGCCAGGTCTCGCTGAGTATTCAGTGGCCTTGTAACAACAGCAGTGGCTCATCTATCTGAAATGCTTAAGTGCCAGGCACAATGTTCAGTGCCTGCTCTGAATTCTCAGAAGAACACAGCCCCAGATGAAAACAATTCCGTTCCCAGTTTAGAGCTGGCATTTATGCCATGTGGAGTGCATGGTGCTAGTTCTCTTACCAGTCTATAAGATGGCTTGTCATGCTCTTATGTTATATTCAAGAGTGTTAGATTTGATAATATCCTCTCTCCAGAGATGACAGATTAACATAAAATGTGTACGTCGATGCGTGTGAGCATGCATGTGTGGGCGGTGTGAAACAATTGCTCTTTGAATCAGAAATGTTTCGTATACCAGATTATTGTAGGTTTTAGCTCTAGGCTTCAGATGATTGTCCTAATTGCATTTATCTGGCTCTGTTATCTTTCAGACACATGATGTTTTTTCCTGGCTTACCCCTTCATACCTAGGTTAACTCAGATCCACTTCTATTTTGTCCATCTGACTTAGTAATCCACTGCCTCAATGGTCTCCTCTGCTCCTAACCTCCAACTGAAGTCATCCAAATTCAGCCTTCTTCTCCCACACATCTGAGGGTCAGGTGCTGCAAAACTTGACTTTTCTCCTGTGCTTATACCATGTATTTTTAAAAGATTGTGTTGCTTGAGTTTGGACCCAATTTAGACCCAATCACAGAGCACAGAATTTGGTGAGGGAGAGCTACTTTCAATGCCAAATGGAGACAGAACATAAATCAAAAAGTTAACATCGAGAGGTTTCTGTGGTTGCTGGAAAAAGACCAAGCCTAAAGGTGACCTGGGGAGTTTGGCTGGGAATGGAAGATAAAAATTACTTTGTTTAATTTTCAAAGTTCACTGGTTTAGGAGAAAAGCATGTTAAAAGGGTCCTGTGGAATGCATTAAAAATAATATAGCAATGCACAACCAGACTGTTTTTATTCAAAACCGTCTCTCCTGTACCTGACTTGGTATCCTCACTGCATCCTCAGGAAGTAGGAAGTAGCAAGAACAAAAATGTCCTCCTTATTGTGAAAGGAACCTGAGGGAGAGGCTCTTACAGTGGTTGATCCACTGACTGCTCAACCTTGACAAAAACAAGTTAAGTGTGTCTACGCTCAGTACGAAGAAATTCACTGGGACTTCTGATTTGGACCAGAGGGCTGTTAACCTTATCCAGGATGTCCTTTAGGGGAACCAGCAAATTCTAGGTGGGCACTCTTAGACTTTTTCACTATTATAATTCAAGGCCCATGTATGAAAAGCTTGATCCCCAAGTTGGTGCTATTGGGAGGTGGTGGAACCTTCAAGAGGTGAGACCTAGTGGAGATTTTAGGTGATTGGGGGCTTGGCTTAGAAGGGGATTGTGGGACATCTATCTCTTCCTCTTTCTTTTTGCTACCTGCTACCATGAGGTAAGCAGCTCCCTCCACTAAGTGCTCCCTGCCACCACAACCTGCCTAACCAGTGGCCAATAACCAATGCACTAAATCCTCCAAACTTCAGCCAAACTAAACTTTTTTCTTATTGAGTTGATTTATCTCAGGAATTTGTTACAGTAATGGAAAACTGATCAATACATGCAAGTTTCATCTCTAGACATCAAATCTTAATGACTTCTATAGGATATTGAATTTTGAGTTAACCATGATGTCAAATCCATTATCCTTGTCAGAAATGGCATTTAAGATAAAATCATCTATATAAGCATAGGGATGTGTATTTTTCTTATACACATTGGCCACTGATTCTTCCTTTCTACTAATGTTTACTGGCTAAAAGGTGAGCTAGTGCCAAAGGAAGTAGTTTGTGCCTTCTACTGTAGGTATATCTGTTTCTTACCCAATGATGATTTTTTTATATCTGGGATCTCAAACTGATGAGATGAAATTCAGCAGACTCTCACCTGAATAGCACTGAATAAAATGAAAGACAACCCCATCTTTTTGTCCCTCTGGTGGTGTTTTAAGTAGCAAGGTGGATTTGTCCCCAGGTTATGTGATATCTGATGTCATTTGGTTCCCTTCACTTGAATGCTCTATAGAGTACTGTGCAGAGGGGGTGCATCAGTTAGGATCATGCAGGTTATGCTTTTGGTTGTAAGAACTCAAAGAGACAGCTGATAACCATCCCTAGAGACAAAGAAGGACACAAGTTCCATCACCTACTACTGCAGCCATATCAACACCACCCCCAAGAGTCCCATGGTGGGAAAAGGATGTGGCAAAGAACATACCCGATCTTAAGTGTTTCCATCCTCAAAACAAACCACATCACTTCTTGGGTTCCACTAGCCAAATCAAGCCTTGTAGCTCTACTCCCAGGTACTGGGAAGGGTATTCCTCTTGTGCTGGAAGGGGAGGAGTTTAAAAACACTGATGGACACTCGTGATGTCCGTGCACCGGATGTTTGTTGGTTTTGGTTGCCTAGCATGCACACTTCACAGGGATATGACCCCAGGTAGGCCAACTGGACCCTTCCTCAATGGTGTCCAATCTGTGAATGCTTGAGCTGACCAATCCCAAATGGAGTTTATTTAGACTGTAACAACAACAGACTAACTAGATCTGGATACTGTTGTCTCTGGAGACTTCTGTTTTTGAGTGCAAATATAGAAGAATATTCAAACTTTTTTTTTTTTTTTTGCGGTACTGGGGATCGAACTCAGGACCCTGCGCTTGCTAGGCAAGTGCTTATTCCACTGAGCTATATCCCCAGCCCTATAGAAGAATATTAAGAAGGGCTCATCCATAGCAGCAGCCTCACTTTCAGGAGCTCAACTATTTTCTGCTATCCTTTCCCCATGAGATGACCTTTCTTTTCAGTCTTTTTCCTTAGCCAGTTTCTTTACCTTTTTATGAATCTTGAGGGTTACTAATACCCTCCCGGTGTATCCCGTTTCTGCTCAGTAAGAGGCGGCTTCTGTTACTTGCTCCAAATAATTTCCCAAACAGAAAACAAAAGCCAAAACGAAAAAACAGACCAGTGAGTTCACTAGGATTTTCTAGGAGCTATGAGATAACGCAGATGGGCCTAAGGATGCAGAAGGACAGCACGCACGAAGCCGGGGACACTGGGCGTCAGTCTCAGCTCTGTCACCTGTCTTGCTTCATGATCTTGAACAAGCCCCAAAACTTGTCTGAAAAAATCAGAGTCTGGGACAACTTGGTCTTCAAAGTCCTTTGTGGCTCAAGTGGACCATGTGTCATTTGGGGACTCTTAAAACAAGCACAAACCCTGAATTTGGGTATCAAGTTGAGACCAAAACCAGGCCCCACACTTTGATGAACTGCTTGTCCACTGGCCATATTTCTCTGGAATATCATTAGCCTAAGGAGATCATGAACAGCTTGTATTGTACATTTTACATGCTCGGAGATCCTGGCACCTGTCTGAGAGTGTCCGATCACCTAGACATGCTCTCAGAGGCGAGAGTGATCAGTATGAGGGATGACTCTCACTACTTATCTGATTCCTATTTATCATGCAGTCTGTCCCTTAGTTTTCCAGGATTCGCTGGGGTCCTTTATTTATGTCAGCTTAGTACCCGGGAGGCAGAGGAACTTGACATTTCTGGAACATTGTGATCTATTCATATCAATAAAAGTAATGATTACAGAACTAAGCTTTCCAGCTCTGATTAGAAGAACACCAGGAGCCGGACAGAGAGAACCCTAACTATTTCTCAGTGGGTGGGTGCGTGGATGAGAAATGGGGCGACCTTCCCTGTGAATAAGTTTCACCTCTGATTAAAATTCTGCCTAGAATGAAAGATGGTGCACTGAGATATGAATGACACCAAATCAGAAGGGCCTCTCTGTATGCATTACTCTTCCTGCCTTTAGCTTGCTATGGTTATAAAAAGGGGGCTGTGAAAGGGTATCCTGTCCTGGTGAGGTATGGATAAAGTCCAGGCAACATATAAGTGTCTTTCACATATAGGAAGAGGTTTCACCAAATCCCTGAACATGGAGGTCAGGGGAACTTCGGGGGCTTTTAGTTCTACAGGCTGTGGTCAGAGGGCAACTCTGATTGTGGTTTTTAGCAAAAAGATAACCGAGTGGAAAGGGCTCATTCCTAAGATCTTAGCTCCTCTGCCCTGTACTGAGCAGAAGAGGCCTGTCATTAATGTGTATATGCATGTATGTTTGTTCTCCTTGTAAAGTGTGGAAAGAAAGACATAAGTGGTCCGCTCAGCAGAAGATAGGTCTGATTGCCTAGAGATTTCAGAAGATCTAACAAGCTGAGTCTTCATGTACAATCTGGGAATTTTGCTGGGACAAAGTCCTGTTCCAATTCTCTCAGCGAATGCTCCTGTTAATGGTCTCCGTTGAGAACAGCAGACATAGTGAATACCCAGTCAAGCCAAATGGCTTGGCGATTGGAGGGTATATTTGCTACTACTCCTTTGCTTTTTGTGTGCTTCAAATGCAGTTTTCCTGATTAACACAGTTGTAACTCTTATGCTCATCTTCATTTAAAAACAGTTTTACCCTTGCAAAACTGGTTTGTGTTTTTCATAGTAAAAATGCGGCTTGAAAATTTTCTGTCTTTAATGCAAGGTGGGAAATGTTTAAAACACTCTAGATCTCCTAGTTCTGGCTACTCCTGAACTAGGACTCATCCAGCATATTAACTACATTCCTGCTGAGCTTAGCAGTAGGGAGAAAACACAAGAATCTGGCAAAACCCTGAGAAGCAACGTGTCCCACTCAGGAGGTGGGGGTCCTGGGGGTAGGATTATCCTCAGGATTCTGATGATGGGTATCCAATGATTCTGTTATGCCCTTAACTGTAAATCTGGAAGCTCTGAATTTGGTATTTGGTATTCAGGTTCAGGACATCGGCTTGTAAAAGCAATCCACACATGAGATTCTTAGATTTAGCAGTTTCAGCACTGAATGATTGGATGAGCTCAGCCAAAGCTGAAATGGAGCCAGAATCCTTCAGAATGAAGGCTTGAGTTGAGTCGGTGGCGATCCAGTACCCACAAAGCTGAGGGGCAGAGGCTGGGGGGCTGGCGGAGACTAGGGAGCGCACACATTTGACAGGCACGAACTGCAAGTTTTTATTAAATGGGAAAAGAACATTGCCATTCAAGATTGATAGTGAGATCAAAGGTGCACATTGACCAAGGGCTCCCTCCTCGTGTTTTCCTGGTGCCAAGAAGTTTCCACCAAGCCAAAGAAAGGGCGAGAGGTGAGATGGAGAGAGAAACGGAGGGCTTTCCAGGTCATGGCACAGACTTTGGTCTCTGTCCATCCCAAATTCCAGCATTGTCACTATGCTGTACATCAAGGGAGCCCTCTGCACCTTGCTAGACAAGGCCCTACACTGTCTTCATATGCACTGAGGCGGTGTCTGCAGACCAGCCTAGCGAGGGATGAGTTGAAAGATCAGAGGCCCAGCAAGCCTAGGAAACATGTTTTAGCCTAAGGGGTAAATAGTGGCTGCTGTAGATACTAATTATGGAATTTAGGCTTGTCTTTCTTACAAGTTGGAAGAAAGATGACAAAATCTCTCCATCTCTACAGTACTGTCTGAGCTGCATAAGGTTTCAGTGCCATTGGCCATTGGTTTGTTATCACAGCCTGTAAAAGGGCTGAGCCAGGAATCACTGTCCCTGGTTGGTATATGACAGAAATAACATGGTGAGGTTAGGTGACTGGCCAAGATAAGCGAATAAGGGGCAGAACTGGAATTCTTTAGCTGCCACACTGTTCCTCCAAAAATCAAGCTTATAAAACACCTCCAACTAATACCAAAGGATGTATATTCTACAACTGGAGTACAGTAGAGACAGAGCAATGGCACATGAGCATTTCTTCCCATGGCTTAAGGCGGAATCATAAAAGGATTAAGGCCTTTGCTGCCCTCCATCTCTGCAGGACAATTTTCAAATAGGCCCAAGCTTTTTCCTCTTGCAAACCTCGCTCTTCTGTGATCCTAGATCTCACTGTCTTATGGGTTCAAGCTCCTCAGCACAATGAGGGACTGAGCAGGGATGAACTCTAAAGTGACACTTGTACCATATCCTCAGAAACGAGAACTAAACAAGGCCACCTCAGTGGCACTTCCCTTTGAAGAGAGGTGAGCCGATTATGTTTCTGAGTCTCCTTTTCTTCTTCCTTTCAACATAATCACGTAAAGCTCTGAAACCAAATGTCTAGGAAGAGGGACACCACCTGGCAGATGTCAAGCAATTACCAAAAAATTATAGCCGAGAAAAATCAATCTGAAAAAAAAAAAAAAATCAATCTGACCGGGAGCTAGACAGGCTCCTGAGGACAAGAAACCGCCTTTTGAAACAAGGCTGGGAATTCCCAGTGATAGAACCTTTTTGGACACATCTTCTCCGAACCAGGAAATAAAGGGTGCCACTGTTGCTGCAAATCTGCCACCACACATATCTAGCAGCTCCAAGACAGGACCCGGACCCTAAATGTCTAGGGACCCATATGACCATATGGCTTTAGCATTTTTCCTCTTCGCTTTGTCCTTCCAGCCTTACCCCAGCCCAGCAGATCTAGAGGTGGTAAATTTCCCTAGAAATCAATGCTAACGAAAGTTTTGTTCTCTATTGTTTTTTGTTTAGGATCTGACAGTTGAGCCAAGAGCTATATGCATTCATTACCAGCTTCACCAAGAAGTACTGTGTACGCACACATGTGTGATGCCTGTGCCAATTATTTTCATGAGGACCTGAGAAAACAGAATCTCTTGCCACCTGTGTCCAGCTGAAGAATATTGAAGGCTTGTAAAGCAGGTTAACTGTTGACATTGTTTCCTTTGAAATGATATATCTGTGGGAATCAGGATGTCTTCATACTGAGTTTACCCAGGAACAAAAACAGGAAATATGAGGTATAATAAAAAAATATGAAAAATGTTTAAATTTTAAATATCATTACAATTAAGGACACACTGCCATTAATTCCCCCTCAGAATATTCTCCCTCCATTCCATCATTCCTGCCACTTTCTGAAGCCCTTCTGGAAGACCTCTTTTGTAAGTGTCTTTGGTTGCACTGCTGTGTCTGCCCTGATGTCCCAAATCAATTGAAAACTTTTAGTTTTCATGGTCATTTTCACTGTGGGGAAGAGCCAGAAGTTACAGAGTGGATGAGGAATAAGGTAGATGAGGACACTCTGTAATGTTTTTATTTGGCAGAAATAGCTCTAAAGGTTTTGAATCAATTTTGGCAGCTACAAGAGTCCAGCTAAAGACTCCTATGAAATTGGACCTCCAGAACTGCTTCAGAAAGTGGCAAGATTTATAGGATAACTATGACTGAAGTAAGGAGGAGCATTTTCACGGGGACAAATGCCAGGGTGTCTTTTACTGTAATAAACTTTTAAAAAATTTAAACATTCACTGTCTCTTTTGATCCACTCCATGTATGTTAGTATCTTTGGGCCTCAAGTTCCCTTATCTGTAAAACAGTGAGCACTAAGGCTGCCCTTGAAGGGTCTCTGAACAGTCACAGCGGAACTGGCACTGTAAAGTGGGACTTTGAAAGTTAGATTGTTTTCTTTCCTTTAGTGACAAGTGATTTCTTTCCTCAGGCTTGGCGCATAGACAGCTACCTCACCTCTCCTCAACCCAGATGAATGACAGAGAGAACGTGCAGATGCTGGCCCAAGGAGGCAGGAGTCCAGTTTCCCTTCCACAAGAAAAGGGACAAAGAGCTGAAGCTGGTTTCATTCTCTCTCCGTGCCCCCTCCTCCCTGTTCCTCACTGTAAAAGACCCCTACCCACCTGTACATGATGAGATGGTTATTTGAGGCATGTGAGCCGCCGCATCTCCTTGGAGTGAGCTTTGACTAAATCCTTTTCTCTTTTGACTGAAATATATGGCCTCCTTTGATTTGGTCAGCATCAAGTGAACAAACCTGAGCATATGAACCTAAGAGGTGGATAACAAAGGGGGTGTTGCATATAGACTATTTTCTACCAGGAAACCTGTGGTATGCCAAAGACTGTATTTGCTTTTGCCTACAAACACCAGAATGGGAAAAGCAGAGGGACAATTGCCTCTAGGCCCAAAGTTCTTGAATGAAATGTGGGAGACAAAGATACCCCCTACCTTCTCAGGCAGAAAGTCATGTCCAGGAAGAAGAGGATCCACCTAAATCGGCCTAGACCAAGGACACTGGTTGGGAACTACAAGGCAAGAGTCATTCTTGGCATCCAATAGGAATTTTATGATTGGGTCCTCCTGCTTTTGTGAGTTATCACCAGACCTCTTCATTTGGAATCTCAGTTTTCCCAGTTCTCCCACTTTTTTGTGACACTAGGTAACATTTTTGGATTGATCTTCCCCATGAAACTCTGGAGAGCACAGAATATGCACTTTTTTTTCTTGCCTGCTTTCTCTGCTCCATAATGGTGTCTGCTTTTTGCATGAAATACACTGGAAGCTCTCAATTCATCATCCACTTCAAGCCAGTTCTCTACATAAGCAATGAGGGTTATCTTTGCCATCACCATCAAATGCCTGCAGCCTGCGGCTCTTCATAACAGACACCTTGTCTGCAGACCAACCTCCCCATTTCATCTTCTTTAAATACCACTACCCTTTATTCAAATTTCCCACTCAAAATGTTTGAAAGGCTTCACACTGCCTACAGGATAAGCCTTAAATGCAAGACTCTCCACAGGCTGGCTCCAGTTCAGCTATTGAAACTGCCTGAACCCACATACTCCCAAACCTATGAAGCGGATTGACTCATTCATTCCTTTCATTCATTCATCGAGCAAGGGTTCTGTGTCTACCACATACCAGTCACTACACTGGGTGGTAAGGACCGTTCCCCAAAAAGACCTCAGCCCTGATCTCAATGCAGTTACTGCAGTGGCTGCCGCTGACAATAAAAGGGTTAACCCCAAGACTTACTCTTCTCTGGGTAGGGAATCAAACTTTTTGATGTAAAGCCCATTCATTCTTCCCAAAGAGTCCCTGACCGGTCTTCTCTAACACATATGCATAGGCCTCCTTATCATCTTATAAAGCTAAAGGCTTTCTGTGGGCCAGAGGTGAGGATGTCTTGTCAGAACTGCAACTGTAAACATGTAATTTTAAACTAGATACAGGTGCTCCCGGAAGATCTACAAGATGCTACATGACCTATATTGTTTAGATTACGACATTTGCTGCCTAGACCCTTTTTGTATATCCTCAAACCCTCACAAAACCTCAGTCTTTCCCTTTGACCGCATGATTCTGTTCTTGGAAATCCTTCCACAGTCTTCCTTGGCATCATACCTTGATCTACATAAACATTATTTTTTCTACATTCCTTGTCTATTGATAAAATTCTTTTTACCTCCCACGTCACCAGTCTTCTGTAGAGTCTTGAAATACAGCTAACTTACATGGGGTGGCAGAAAGTAAAGGAAATTATTTTACAAAGTAATAAAACTATAGCATCAATACACAGAAGAGCTACTCAGAATGCAGGAAAGCCAATCCCCAAGCAGCCTGCAGAAGAGAGACCAGAAGAACATTGGTTTTCTAGGAAGACACTGTGGGATGGGGCAAACAGGGGATTTGAGAGGGAAAGAAAAGGATATATTAAAAACAACCATGAAGTCCTACAAGGATATTAAAAGAAAATGACCTAAATTTGCAAGTGATTCAGGAAGATCTAGTTGAAACTCAGTGCAAACCATTTAGGTATTGAAGTCGTCTGTATTATCTGTGTCAGCATTTCCAGCTTTTCTTCCTGGATCTGAGAGGCACCAAGCAGACTGCAACAAGGAAAAACAGCATTCTGTGGTCAAAAAGACTTTGCAAACATAAATATGTTCTCCTCCATCATGGGAAGGTACAATATTCTTTTTTTTTTTTTTTTTTTGCGGTACTGGGGATCGAACTCAGGACCCTGTGCTTGCTAGGCAGGCGCATATTCCACTGAGCTATATCCCCAGCCCCAATATTCTTAACTGTAAGAAAGATTCTGTGACGTCTTGCAATAAAACAAGCTGTTTAAAATGCCCCAAATTTACTTATTCAAAGAATATCATACCACAATATACTTCCTATAGAGCTGAAACCATGAAATTATGAAGGTTCACTTAACATCTTTTACGGATGTTTTACTCAGCTGTAAAATGAACATAAAATATGTTTTGTCTATTGGAGGGTGTTGCTCTGAGCATGAATGCCTGATACATTGTCAGCAAAAGGGGTCCAGGGAAATTGCTGAAGTCCAACAAGAGACACTTCCCTAACCCACAGAGTTAAGTTGTAGGCTCCCTAACTCCCCTTGCAGGAAAAGAATTTTCAGGACTGGTTAGTAGCAGGCATGACAAGGATTTATTGGGCAGAAATTTAAAAATACACATTCAGGAGTGGTGTTCAGAGAAATGAGATGCATTATGACCTGGATGTGGGTATATTTATGGGGTCTTGGCAGTGTCTTCAGGATGGGTGGTCTAGGATGTACATTCCTACTGTCTGGCAGGTTACCCATCTGGTGGTAGGAATGCAACATTTTCCATGTGTTTGAGGTTATGTTGCCCACTAGTACTGCCGCTTCCTTGAGGGTGGAGGCCAGTGAGAGGAAGTACAACTGACGGGAAAAGCGCAGGCCCAGGCCCCAATACACAGGCTTATTGTGTCTTTAAAGTCCTTTGCATTTTCTTTCTTTTTCAGTTTCCTGGCTTGAGTAACTTTTGTGTCCCGAGATTGCAGTTTTGCTTAAAAATATAATTTTAAAGTCTTGATTGCCTCTTCTCCTTTCTACCCATTATTTCTTCTATCTTATCTCAACATGTGACATCTACTTTAAATTGTTTCATTTTTATCGTTAGTGGACCAGCTGTACCAGTTGTAGGAACACTGCAAGTTGCGCTACTGCTATTTTGTGTGTAGCGCAGCTCTACACCGTGCCTCTAAAGTGATTCTTCCTCACTCATTCTTCAAACTCCTGCAGGAAAGGATTCCCCGAATGCTGCCATTATAAACATGGGAAAAGCTCTATCAGGGACTCAGATAACGACGGCTGGGGAAGTTGTTGGGAAAAGGGAAAAAGGAACCATCCCACACTGTTGGTGAGAATGTCAAATAGTACAGCCACAATGGAAATCAGTATGGAGAGTCCTCAAAAAATTGAAAATAGAAATTCCATTTGACCCAGCTATACTCTTCTGGTATAACTTTCTGAAAGAGTTAAAGACATCATATTATGGTGATCCATGCATACCTGTGTCTACAGCAGCACAATTCACAATAGCTACATCATGGAAGCGGCCTCTACGCCCAACAGCAGATGAACGGATAAAGAAAATGTGACATTACACACAATAGCTTACTACTCTGCCATAAAGGAGGGCACATTTGATTCATTTGTAGGAAAATGGATGGATCTTGAGACCATAATGCAAAGTGGAATAAGTCAGACACTTAAGGTCAAGTATGACAGAAGTTCTCTTATATGAGCAACTCAAAACATAAATAATTTAAAAAGCAAAATAAAAGATAGATGACTGGACACAGTGAAGTCAACCTTGTGGAGACGGGATGGGGACCTGGGGGAAAAGGGGGAGGGAGGGTGGGGGAAAGGGGAAGTAAAAAATGATCAAAATGCAACATGTACCACTTCCCTAAAATGTAATTATTATGTCTCGCAAACATATGCCAACCGAAACATGAAAAAAATCCATAATTCACACATTATCAGGAATGGGCTGATTTGTTTAAGTGAGGTATTATAAAATGCAAACTATGTCAATGCCCTTTAGTGATTGAAAAACAAGCTTATAGGATACATAGCCTTGAAAACAGAACTGCCTACCATCTCTGGATTAAAATTGTAGCATTTAGAGTTGGGGAGAATCTTAATCTGCAGGCTATTTAAAGGTGAAGAAGATTGCTCTTTTCTCTCTGGCCTGGGACACATCATCTGTCCTTGGCACTGAGAACTGTTTTTCACTTTACTCCTCCAGAAAACTTCCACATATGGTGAAGGCACAACCCAGGCATGATTTCCTTCCACTCCTATCCTTGGAACCCCTGGTTGAGTCAGGTGACACCCCTTCCCTCCACGGCCTCTTGGGCACCTTTCTACCAGGCAACAACAAATGCATTCTAATGAAGGAGCTACAGATGCAACTGTTGGCCAGACAGATGTGGTCCTCCCTGCAGGGAGCTTACAGTCTAATGGGGCAGCAGATATCCAAACACGTAAACACTGAGAAAAGTCTCATTATAAAAGTGTTCGGATGGGATAAAGAGACGCCATAATCTAGAGTCGAATGGATTCTGTTTTAATTACTTACTGTGCTGTCTTCTTGGCAGGCTGTGAAGTATTTGAGTGCAGTTTCTGATTCACATTTGCATAATTTAGCATGGTACTGTGACTGTATATATTGAGCATACATTAACTGCCTCTTGAATGAATTCAACTTAAAGTCAAACTAAGACCCACAGGGCTTGCTTACAGTGGTAACTAATTAGTGGTAGTGCACAGGTAAAAATCTACGTATTTATACATACACATACATACATGTCTATGTCTCTGTGTATGTGTGTATGCATAGCCCGCACACGCAAACTACTATTTTTGTGGTGCTGGGGATGAAACCTAAGGCCTCACACATGCTAGGCAAGTGCCCTACCATGGAGCTACAGTCCCCGCCCTCAAACCACTTCTGCCATTTAATTTCTAGGCCTAGAAAATGGCCAGTGGCCTCACAGAAGACTTTATTACAGTGTGCAGAAAAGACAGTGTCTACACTTGTCTGTTCTCCCTCACAGAAGAAACCTACAGCCAACCTCAGAACAATTACTTCTGTGTTCTGTTGATCCTTGTTTTTATTTGGCTATTCATTTCTTTCAGGCCCTGTGAAAACGCAAACATAATCAATGTTTTCCAATTAGAGCTGGCTCCAAGGAAGAATGCATTTTATTTGGGAAACTGGTTGCCCCACGCACTTGTGATTAAGGGGGGAAGAAAACATTTGCAATTCACCCAATTAACCTCGATGGTATGTTATTCAAGCAAGATCCAGAAAGAAGTCTCACTCTACTACCCCAAATCCTTCATTAAACCAATTCCATCTGCAACCAGATACTTCCCTGCCTTCCTGGTAGATTCCTGTGATTACCTAATTTAAATAAAGTGCTAGCTCATTGTCCTTCCTGAATGTCAAGAAGACTTAAGAGTGATGACTGGATCAGGGATAATATTCTCAAATAATTTTCAGGATCTATTACAAATTAGAAAGTGCACAAAGAGGTGCCCACATCCTCCCACAGACAGCTAGATAGAGCTGCATATGTGTTTTAGAGTGTCACGAAAGACTGCACTGCCTCCTCCCCTAAGCCTCATGGCCATTTAATTTTTGAAAAGTCACCAGTGTTAGCACTGCCTCTTGTTGGCTCAGTACCCAGGAGCGTGTAGCTTTCTGAAGTACTGGTTGAACCCATCCCCTCTGCACTGCAGATGTGCTTTTCCAGATATAAAATATATTTTCTTGGTCAGAGGTATGACATTAAATAATTTACTATCATATATACAAAAGAATGTATATATATATATATATATATATATATATATATATATATAGTAAATCAATCATAACTAAGCAATTTAAATCCATTACCCCCTTAACAACCAGAACCTTTGAACTTATCCATGGGCAGCTTCCTGTCTATACTCATATAGTATCTAAGTAAAACAGTTATAGATAAAACAGTTATCTATAGTAAAACAGTTATGTGAAGTTTGTGTTTCAAATTCCTTGCCTTTGAATAGCTCTACTTTATTTTGATTTGCTACATAAATTTGTTTTTCTTTCTGGCTTCATGATTTCTCTTTTGTCTAGGGTTTTCAGCAATATGACTATGCTGTATACATGGAAATCTGAAGACAGTATTCTCCCTCTTTGGTCCCTCATCTTTTGTCCCATTGTTGTCACATACTTTTTTGGAAAATTTTCTTTATTTGTTTGGAATACTTAATGAGTGTATGTATGTGTATATATATTTGTCTTTTTGAGACAAGGTCTCACTATACAGTTCAGGCTGGCCTTGAGCTCACTTTATAGACCATACTAGTCACAAACTCACAGTGATCCTTCTGCGTCAGCCTCCTGAGTTCTGGAATTACAGGCATGTGCCACCATGCTCGGCTTAATGAGTATATTTATAATATACATACTAAAAATTCAATCTTATGTGTGCTCCAACACATCATATCTTATGATTATTATTATTGCTTTAAAGGGGTGATTATTTTTAGTGTGACTAAAAAGTAAAATAAATTTCTATTGGCTCCCCTTTCACTATTCTTGAAAAATCTTCATTTGTTTGTGTAGATACAAATTTCTCTTATTATCATACTTATTCTGTTTTAAGAATCTCCTTCATCATTTCCTTTGCTGGTAATGAGTTTGCAAGGCCATTGTTTCTTCCAACGGGGTGGTCTCTGAAAAAGTCACTATTTTGCTTTTAATTTCAAAATAAATATTTTCCTTGGACATAGAATTCTGGATTGAAAGATTTATTATATTATTTTTAAGAGAATTAAAAATATAAAAATGATATAGAACTTCAAAAAAAGATGATAGGAAATTAACAATGATTATGATATTACATATTGTTATCTTCAAAGTGGTTGCTTAGATTGCCAGATATAGGCACGTGAGATTGATCAAGCAATATAAATACTAACTGTTCCTTTTAATAAACTAATAGCCATTAGTAGTACAATTATCTTAGCTATTTTTGTGTATATATATATATATATATATATATATATATATATTCCTGTATATATGTGTGTGTATGTATTCCTTCCTTCTTTTCTCCTTTCCCCCATCCCAGTTATTCTTTTCTTTTGAGCAGTTTCTTTCCTTTTCACAATGTCTACTGTACCATATGGATCTTATTTACTGTTTCAGTTCTTACATTAGGGAGACAACATGATGTTTACACATGCGGGTTTGATTTATTTCACTTGTGAGTATGGTTTTTAGTTGCATTCATTTACCTATAAAAGCCTTGAGCTTATCTTTCTTTATAAACATCATTTTACTGTGTTTTGATCAGCATAGTTCAGGATGTCTGTCATGATTCTCACCTTTTGAATGATGTATTTAGGTATGTGCATAAATGGTGTGTGTGTGTGTGTGTGTGTGTGTGTGTGTGTTTGGTGTATGTCCTGTTTGAGGTGTTTCACTACTGATTTATTGCTTCTCAGCTCCCATTGCACCCTTCAGTATATGCTTTATATATAGAACACACTGGAGAAAGAGGCTTTCTGCAATTCCCTCCTGTGCCAGGAGGGGCCAGTGCTAAGGTATGAGGCTACGTGATAGAAACTTCCCTAGTATGACTCACGCAGTCACTGCATGACCTTGAAGCCTCTTTTTGGCAACATCCTTCATGCAAACCTCTCAACACAGCATCCACCCCTATCCTGCATGCAGGTGCCTTTCTGGACCTCCTTGGCAATCCCTTGCCAATCCCCCACAGCTTGCAAATGGCTGCGCGTGTTCCTGATGGTCACCTACCAGTCATTCCTGCTAGCAGTCTCCAGCCCCCAAATGGGTCCCTTGAGCTCCAAAGGCCTTGTGTCCCTGTTGGTGGCCACACTCTTACTGTATGCTCCTCTCTAGCCTGAATTTTAAAACATTACCTATTATTTGCCCAGCAACTCCTCAGCAAACCAATTAATTTCTTCTTTCCAGTGGCCAGAATGTTCTATCTCAAAAGAGGCTCAGACTCTTATTTCTTTAGTTTCCTTGTATGTTATGGTACTTTTCTCTTTTTAACCATAACTAATTGTTTATATTAAACTTCCTCTGCTTAAGCCACTGTATGGTTTCTACCTCTTGATTAGATCCACTCTATTTCAGGGTTCTCAGAGCTTCTTGGATCTGTGATTTGATGTCTTACATTTTTTTATACAATGCTCTGCTATTATCTCTTTGAATCAGACTTCTGTGGTTATCTTTTCAATCTTTCTAGCTTATACGAAACACTGATTCGGAAGTGAGATCCTAAGAAGAGAACCAGGGCATTAGGAATGCATGTTGTTGATGTGAATCATGACACTGGTGTGTAATTCTGGAGCTGGCACTTGGGTTGTCACCTCTGGATTCTGCAAATCATTTTTTGAAATTACCTACCATACATTATGTCAGAGGAGATAGCTTCCTTCCAGGCCCACAATTACAGTACGATTTGGAGACTGGTTCTTGGAAGTCAAGCTTTCCCAACAATCCTATGAGCTTTCTAAGTTCCTTAACAAAATGTTTTAAATATATCATCTGCAATCTTCTGTCTATAATATGACCACAGTAAGTGCACATTAAAATCGAGGGAGATATGAGAAGGTATTCTGATAAGTTTGTCCCCCCTTGCAACCATTACTTTTGATAATTTCTGATACTGCATATATCATATTACACAGAAACTGTTCTTAGGCATTTCTCTATCAGATTGCATATTTTTAATGGGCAGGTACTTTATCTAATTCAACTCTGAGTTACCTGTGCCAGGCAGTCAGGAAAAGCTCAATGAAGTGTGCATTGCTATGAGTAAGGTTTTAGGATCTCAAATTAATTTCTCTATGTAAATCTTAAGTGATCTCCCAGTAAGAATGTAAGTTCCTTTATACTGAAAGAACTTAAAATAGAATATTACTAGGCGTGATTCTCGCCTCCCATCAGGATTGGTAATTGCTGATCTTGGTAGAGTCAAGGACTTATCATCTCTAGGGTCAGGTAGTAAACACAAGTGAGTGACACAGGTGTGTGCAAGAGTAGAGGTGACAGGGATGGAGGAAACTGGAAACTGCACACCTATCTGCCCCACAGCAGCTCTTCTTCATTCAGAGGGTACCATGGGGGAATGCAGGCCCACTCCTTACAAAGTAGCTAATCTGGGTTTTCATATGGAATCACTCTATTTTAAAATGTTGTCACCAATTTTTTAAAAATTGACTTGTATTTTCCAGATAAAACTGGGCTGCAGACTGGATTTGGCTCTGGGCTAGCAGTTTGCAGCCTACATCTTCAGTGGTTCTCAGGAACCCCCCACATAACTTCACTCATCAAAGAAGGATCATATCCAATGAGACATGTTCTTTCTTAGCTCTACTAGAGGAAGATGTTCTACTGCCTGAGTGGATGGAGAGCGGGGAAGATTCCTGGTACTTACGGAACATGTGATGTCACTACTATACATCTATTTTGTCTCTGGGTCTGGACTAGATGAAAAGACTGTGAGGTCCAAGTGAGGGCAGCAGTGGGAACTTTACTGGAAAATAAGGTAGAAGAATGCTGAAATTGGTATCAACTTGACAAAGTCGTTTGTTATGTTTGGATTTGATTTGTCCCATAAGGGTTCATGTCTTGGAAGCTTGGCTGCCAGTGTGGTACTATGAACAGGTTGTGAAACCTTTAAAAAGTGGCACCTAGTGGAAGGTGATTAGGTCTCTGGGGACACTGCTCTTTGCAGGGGCGAATGCTGGGCTCCAGGAGCGTTAGTTCATGCAAGAGAAGGTTGCTATAAACAAGCCAGCCTGACCCCTGAATCTCTGTTGTTTCCTGTCTTACCTGTGAGCACTGCTATATGCACTGCTATGCAATGCCATAGGCCCTCACAGAGCTGTACAGAAGCCAACATCATGCCGTTGAACCTCCAGAACTACAAGTTAAATAAATCTCTTTTCTTTACAAACTCTAAGCTTCGGGTATTTTATTATAGCAACAACAACAACAACAACAAAAATGAACTAAGGCATAGCTGTTTCACCTGCTCCTAGACCAGACAGTGTTGGGGTGAAGAAAAGAGAGCAATAGGCAGATAACAATGGCTTATAAGAGTGAAAGAAAGAAAAGTGACAGGAGAGAGATCCTGTGAAGCACCAATGGGCAGCTGCAAATGGATGAGCAAAACAGCGCCCTCTTCTCTCAACACCAGGAACTGCTTTCCCTTGTCCCTCCTTTTGCTGCGAGAGAAATGAGGCAATGCAGCTGTGCACTGGTGACTGGGGTCTTAGGATCCTCGGCCAAACAATGCACTCTCCAGGTGAAATGTGCATTCTGTAGTTTCTGCTCCTCACTAAACCTTTCTTTTAACCTCATGTTGACACACAGGTGAGGGGGGTGTTGACTGATTAGCGTAGTGCAGACTTCTGGGTGTGCCAGGTGAAGCTGTGTAGCCTTGAGATGGTCTTAAAATAATACCCTGGCAGTCCTTCTCTGCATGACCAGAAACCATGTCAGGGCTCTAATGGCATAACCTGCTGCGTTAGAAAAAGGCTTCCCAAAACCACAGGTTTAATCTGACAATAAACAGCTTCTCAGGGCCTCTTAGGCATGGCTGCATAAATTTGACTGCTTAAAAATAGATATGCACAGAGCTTTCCTTCACTCCTCTGGCAGTGAAAGCCAAGCTGGAAGGACCACTGACAATGTCTGAACTGTTCTCTGTGTCTCTGGGATGCTCTGGTGAGAGATCAATGTGGATACAGAGCTCCAGGACAGAGGATTTCCTGTGTCAGGGGTGAGAGAGTGACAAGGACCCAAAGTGGATATTTGAGTCTTGCTTGCTGGGCTGCTGGTTTCCAAGGCATTCTGCCCTGCCCCTCCCTGTGTCTTATTTCTTGAAAGCCATCCCCAGTTTTGGTCCCAATCCCACATTGTACTAGAGAAGTCTTTAAATATTCAAAGGCTGTAGTTTCACCTGCTCTTTACCTGGTCTTCTTCAAGGAATAAACAATAATCACCCAGGCTTTATCAGTTACTACCTAATTAGAATACAGTCCATGCCCCACCAATCTGATTTCTCTTTTTATCAAGTACATTTCTTTTGTCCATGTGTATACTTATTCAATGTAAATTTATGTAGTGCTCAGAGAGGTCCTTCGGAGGAGTTATGGAATTTGGACAACATCTGACCTTGGACCTGCAGAATGAGAAAGAGTTCACTAGATAAAAAATGTGTTATATATCCCCAAGAAATAAAATCAGGAGTTTCTTAAAGATGGGGATTATATTCTTCCCTGAAATTATGGGGCCAAGAAGACTTCTTCATGACCTACCAAGAATACTGACACTTTATTCTGCAATTTCCAAGTGGAGAGGAGGAGTTGTCCATACTCTACTTACAATGAGATGGAGAAAGACATGGAATAAAGATGAAGGTGTCTGTTGTTAATTTTATGCTATATCCCCAACGAGTGAATATAGTACCTAAAAGACAGAAGATGTTTAATAAATATTTGGTCAATAAACAAACAAAAGAAAGTCAGTGTTAGAAAGGGCAGGGATAAGGGAGGGGCTATTTAGTGGGGCTTCTGAAAGTTTCCATTGGAAGGTGTGATAGCCTTCCTCAGCAAAGACACAAAACCTGACACACTGAGAGATTTGTTTGGGCTCACAGTTTCACAGAGTTTAGTCCATGGTGTGCCGGCTCCAAGGCAGAAACAGCACAATGGAAAAGCACGTGGAGGAAATCTACTCACCCCATCGCAGCCAGGAAGCACAGAGGGAAGGGAGGAGCCAGGATAAGAGCACACCCTTCCTGGTGATGCCCCAGTGACCAACTTCCAACAGTCCCCGCTTCTTAACAGCACACTCAGCTATAAACTCATCAATGATTAACCCACTGATGACTGTAGTGACCCTATAATCCATGATCCAATCACTTTCCAAAAGCCCTTTCTTTAAACTTTTGGGGGGCTAAAAGCCCATGAGTTTGGAGGGGGCAGTCTAGATCTCATGCATAATGTCTAATCGTTCTTACTGGGGCTTCCACGAGGTGTCCCACATTGCATGCCAGCTGCAATGTTTGGGAATCTGCAGGAAATGGGTAAAGAAAGAACCTAGCGGAGGACCACAAGGATGGATCAGGGAACACAGATCCGTGGAAAATAGAGGCAGGGTGGGGTCACAGCAGGGTGACAAGAGTCTTGCAGGAACAAGAGACACCAAACATTTGCACTTCATCAATACTTTCAGGAAGATTGAATACATAAATGAGTGAATCTAAAGTGGAATATTGGAAGGAAACAAAATCGTACAAAAGGAAAACAAAAGACTAATGATAGAGTAAAGGTAGGAATACTTTTTAAGATTCTTGATATAAAATGATAGGCAAATGCAAATCAGATGAGAAATTAATTATATTAGGCAATCTTTTGCGATAGTAGGTACTATGTATTCCATGCTTACTAGAGGTGATACTAATTTCTAAAGGTACTACAATGACCAATGACCAAGATACGAACACACTTAATGTGTAAAGATGGTAGTTACAACGTTTTCTTAGGTAAGAAAATGAGGCAAGAGAAGGAGATCACTTTCCTAAGTACTTCACTGCTTGGAAGTGTTGGGTGTGGAACTGGTATTCACTTCTACTTGCCCACCCAATGGCCCACCATCCTACTGCTACAGCAAGCAGAAACACCCAAACAGCACCCGGGATTTGGAGGCAGATTTACATCAACGGGCACCGATTGGGATTGTTCCCAAAACAGCAGGCCCCAAGGGCCCAGAGAGGGAGGTTTTTATGGGATTGCAAAGGGGAAGTACAGAGGTAGAGTACTTGACTGTCTTTGACTGGTTCTTACAATATGCGTCACAGTGACCAGCCACCTCTAGGATACAGAAAGCAATCAGAACTGCAACAGGAACCATTACCTGGGCAACTAAGAAACTGAAGTATACTACCCATAATGGTACGTCCTCCCAGAGATCAATAAGGCAAGGCTCTGGCTGCAGAGAAGTCCAAAATGGGCTGTTAGCTGCCTTCTTGCACCCACCCTGGAGATTTTCCAGACTGAGAACTGTATTGCTTATTAAGAGGAAGTCTGGATTTTACATTATAAATGTACATAACCACTGACCCAGAAACCCGCCTTGACAAATGAATGATTCACATATATACATATACATAACAAAAGTATAAGATTAATTGCTTCAAAGGGCTTGTAACAACAAAAATCTGGAAACCACTTTTATGTCCATCAGTACAGGAATGATACTGCAATTTTTAAAAAAGGACATCTGGAGAAAGAAAAATATAAAACCTACCTCTCACATTATATCCTAGCAAAAATTCCAAAAAGTTACTTGTTTACATGTAAAAAAAACAGATGAAAGCACTAGAAAAACAGGAGGTGGGGATGGCTTTTCAGCAACACAAAATCCAGAAACTATAAAAGAAAAGTACATATAAATTTGGTTACACAAAAGTTTTTAATACAAATTTTAATGTAGCCTTAAAAAGTCCTAAGCCAACTGACTTACCAGGAAAATTTCTGCAACTTACATTATATAAAAATGAAAGAACGAATTTACTTAATATCTTAAAAGCTTCTACCAATTCATAAGAACAACAACCAAAAGAAAAATATATACTCACTACAGTGTGCAGAAAAGGAAATCCAAAGGGCTTTTAAATATGTGGGTTTCACAAGTTTTTGTATATTTTCATTTTCATTCAATTCAAAATGTGTTCAGTTCTGTTGTACCTTTCTTCTGATTCATGGTGTTTTTAGGAATATACTGTGGATTTGAAAATTTCTTCTATACTCATTCTTGCGTACCCTAATTCCATTGTGATAACATGCTTCATTCATTCTTGGCATTTGTTGCCCCTGGCTTTAAAGTACAACACATGGCCTATATCAGAAAATGTTTTGCATGCACGTGAGAACAATGTATGTTCTCCAGTTGTTGGGTACAGTATCTTTATACATGCACTAAATCATATTTGTCATTATGCTCAAAATTCTTATACCCTTATTTTCATTTGTCTGCTTAATCAACTAGTTACCGAAAACTGTTTTAAACTTTAGACATGTACCTGTGGATCTATTTATTTTTCTTTTTAATTGAGCCAGTTTTATTTTGTGCATTTTGAAATTATGCTATGGGTTTAAGATTACTACATCCTGCTGTTGAATTGACCCATGCATCATTAGTAATGTCTCATCTTAAATTTCATTTTAATTTGATATAGTTATCCTCCTTTTCTCTTTTAATTTACATTTCTTGGGTATCTATATTTTTGTTTTTACACTTACAATATTTCTACATTTATATGTAATGTCCATCTTTTATAAGAAACATAATGTTGGGGTTTTATTTCTTTTCAGTTGGAAAATCTTTATCTTTTTGAGGGAGAGGTAATAGGGATTAAACTCAGGTATGTTCTATCATCGAGTTACATCTCTAGGACTTTTTATTTTGTTTTAAATTTTGAGACTCTTGCTAAATTGCCCAGGCAGGATTTTAACTTACAATCAATCCTCCTGACTCAAGTTCCCCCAGTGCTAGGATTACAAGTATATGCTACCATGCCCAGCTAAAATCTTAGATTAACTAGAATATTTTGTCCATTTAAGCTAATATAATTAATAACATATTTTGGCTTAAATATACTTTGCTAATTGCCTATATCTCCCTATTCTACCCTTTAAGCATAAAAAATAATTCTGAATTAATGCACATATCTCCCACATGTTTAGCCTTTCTTGTTCTCTGAAGTATCATAATTCCATCTGGATTGATCAAAAAAGAAAGGTGACCAGTCAGGTTGAAGTATTGTACATCCCTTGTATTTTTTCAGAAGTATGGAGCAACTTAGTGAGGCCTTGTCTCAATATTAAAAATGAAATAAAAAGTGTTCAGATATAGATCAATGGTAGAATACCCCCATACTTGATTTCTACTATTGGCAAAAAAGGAAGAAAAGAAAAGAAATTTTTAGGCTGCATAAAATCAGACTCTAACATTATGCTGCTTTAAAAAGATGGACATTAAATAGAAAGCTGCAGAAATTTTGTAGAATATCAGCATACTCAGCACTTCTGAGAAAACACAAAGCTTCACAGTACTGTAAGCCAATTGACCTGAACTGCTTTTAAGTATGCATATCTAAAGCTCTATGTTATTTTAGCAATTGTTCTAAGCATTCCATATTCCTTATGTTTATTCACCTGTCTACTCATTCCATCTGGGATCATTTTTCACTTGTCCAAAGAATTCTCTCTAGTGTTCCTTTCAATTTAGGTCTGCTGGCAACAAAATCTTTGGTTTTGTGACTGCAAATGTTACTTTGTTTCCATTTCTAAAAAAAAAAAAGTATATTTTACAGGTATAGATTTTACAGCAGCATTTTTCCCCACAAGCACTGAAAGATTCCATCACTGTCTTAGGACTTTTACATTTCTATTGAAGTCAGCAGTCAGTCTGACTGATGGTTCCTTAAAGACAAGGTGTCTATTTTTCCCTCTGGGTTGAAGAATTTTTTTTTTGTTTTTGCTATTTTTATTCTGATGTACTTAGGTGTGATTTTCTTTGTATTTATTCTAATTGAGATTCACAGTATTTCATGAATTTGTGCCTTGATATCTTTCATTAAGTTTAGGAAAATTTTCAGTCAGTGACTCTTCAAATCTTGCATCTGCTCAAGTTTTTCTCAATTCCCCCTTCGGTACCAGTTTCACTATGTTACAAACTTTTTTATTGTGCCTTTTTGTACCTCTCATCATTTTTCTTGTGCTTTGATTTGAACATTTTCTTTCACTTTTCTTTCAGTTTATTTATTCTGTCTTCTGCAGTGCCTGACTCACTGTTAAACATATTGAATTACTGAATATTCTGACTGTGTTTTTCATTTCCAGACTCAATTTGAATCCTTGAGTAAATCTTTCTATTCCCCACCCCTTTTTTTTTACTAGCATATGTTTATGCTACAAAACAAATACATTCATCTTGGGGAACTGGTATATACCATAGCTTGGTCCTTTTTACTTCTCTTTGTCCTTCTCTCTCTTGTGTTTGCTCCTTTCCCTGGATTCCCTTTGTGCTTTGAGACCATAATACAAATGAAATAAATCAGACCTAGACGTTTAAATACCACATGGTTTCTCTTACAGGAGAAACCCAAAGTGTGAATAACTTGAGGACCAAATAAAAATAAAAGGTCAGCGGCAGCTGTCTTAGTCTCTTTGTTACTGGGACAAAATAGCCACCACTTACAACTTAAAGGTTTAGAGTTGCTGGTTAGAGAAGCCATGGAATAAACCATAGCAGAAGGAAAGACCGTAACAGGCAGATAGACCATGTGGAGATGGGATGGGGATTGTTCTACTTTCATTGATATTCCTGAATATATTCATCATTATTACTTTGAAACTTGCTTCTGGTGATTCAGATCTAGTTCTAGTTTATGGTCTACAGTTTGGATTGATGTTGGTCTTTTGACCTGTTTTTGGCACCCTGAATAATAATTTCTGATGCATAGAGGGTTCAATCCTCCAGTGTCAGCCAGACGGAGCAAGGGCTAATCATGTCTTAGTCTCATGTTTATCTTCAGTTTTCCTTTCTTCAAAGTCTTAATCCCTCAAAGTCTCAACTGAAAGCCTTAGACAGTAACCACAATCCTCCTCCAATGTAGGCCTTAAATTCCATTGTGTTTTCTCTCCCCAGCTCTGCAAGACAATTACAAATCTCTGATTAATTTTTTAAAACTTCTCTTAGCACCTGGAAACAAAACTGCCTTGAACCTGTATATTTAAAACTTTTGAATTGTTGAATTCTTTGAGGTACAATGTCATGGAGTCCTTTCTTATGGGATGAGCCCTTCCAGTTCAGGTTGACTTATGAGCCGTCAGTTCTAATTTTGTATGCTCATCCCCCTGAGAACACCACAATCTCAATGCCTTTCCTTTCTCTTCCACCTTTATTCCCACTATAGCAAATTTCCTGTCAGTGTAACACCCTTCACTCTTGAGTTTCTGAACCCTCAACTGTTAGTTGTCTTGGTTATTTCTCATATCTTCAAATAACTGTTTTGCTGTTCTCTGTCTCAAGTTTATGGTTTTCTTCATGGAGGTTTAGTCTTATAGATATTACCCCCATTATATCTAAAAGCAGATGCCAAGAGTAATTACTTTTACAAATTTCAAATAGTAAAAGAAAAATTAGTGAAAATAGTGATATCAATATTGAAGACTGCTCTTCACCAAAGAACACCACAGATGAAGTGAACTGGGATGACTGCAAGGCAGTATTAGAGGCCTCTAAAATTGATAAAAAGCACCAAGATAATAAGATAGGTGATATGTTTTAGACATGCTTTGTCCCACAAAGATTCATGGGTTGAGCTTGGCCCCCAGTGTGGCAAGAGTGAAGGATAGGAGCGCATTGGGCCTCGGGGAAAGTAACTAATTAGGTCCCGGCAATGTCCTTCAGGAGCCCATCAGGCATTTGGGTCTGGTGTCTCCCCTGTCTCACACTCCCTTGCTCACACCCTTGTCTTTTTTGCATGTGGCCAACTCTCTTTCTGCCTCACCACCATGTTGAGACATGGCCAGATGACAACACCACGCCGTTTGGACTCTTCAGCCACCAGATTTGTGAGCCTAATAAATCTCTTCTCTCTCCACATTATCCAGCATTGGGTACTCTGTTACAGCAACACAAAAGGGATTAAGACAATAGGACACTTGATATAAAAATGGGCAAAAACTATGAATATGCCACAGAAAAGTGAACCAAACACAAAGGTATAGGCTAGAATTTGCAGCAGCATGGTAAGATTCAAATACATTTAAAATTTTGCACACATAAGCAGTACACTATATTTTTAAACACGTAGTAGATAAATGTTGAGTGTCCTTTATCTGAAATCCTTAGTACTGGAAGTGTTTTAGTTCTCAAATTTTTTTTGGAGGGGGGGAGGTTGGAATACTTACATATGTATAATGAGATATTTTGTGGATGGGACCAGAGGCTAAACCTAAAATTCATCTCTATTTCATATCCATATTATGCACATAGCCTGAGGGCAATTTTATACAGTATTTTTAGTGCACCTGTGTTTTGACTGTAACCTGTCACAGGCAGGCAGGTGTGGAATCTCCCACTGTGGCATCATATCAACTCTCAAGCAGTGTTAGACTCTGGAGCACAACCCATTTGGGATTTTTGGGTAAAGGGTGGCCAACCTGTGGAGAGCATTTAGGGCTCAAGCTCTGCATATGGGCGGCCTGGATTTGAGCTCTAACTCTGCCACCAGATGCGTGTTCTTGGGAAAATTAGTGTCTTAGTGCCTCTGTTTCTTCATCAGCTAAATGGAGACAAGAAAAGATTTCATCTCATGTGTTATTTGGAGGATAGAGGAAGTTAATATATACAGAGGGGCTTGTGACAGGGACTTGGTAAATTCCATTAGAGTTGGCAATATTTCTTTTCAAGGACGCGTATTAAAATTGTTGTGTGGGTACCTACAGGTGGAGTGGAAATGGGCAGTGAGGAGGCAGATGAAGAAAAATTAATAAAATAAGTCCACAGTGGGTCTTTCATGTACTGACAGTGCTGATGTGCACTGGGGGAAAAAGGATTTACTCAGTTTTCTGAACCTGACATCGCCCTCATCTGCAAACTCAGGTGAAAACAGGAAGACCCAACCTCTGAATCATGCACCCAGCCACTCCTGGGCAGTAAGCTTTTCCTATCTTCTTTCTGAAGTGGAGCTCAGAAGTTATAGGATGCGTTGGTGGTATAGACATTCCTGCTGGGAAAACTCACATCACAATCTACAATTGTGTCTAATGAAGTTGTTCTTTTAAAAACTCACTTCTGTTAATTTGTAGGTTACTAATTACAAATTAATTACTTAATAAGTCCCCAAGCCAAGGATCTGTTGTGCTTACAAACAATTGCTACCTTCCCTCTGGTCTTTGAACTTGTGTTTAGGAAGCAATTGGCCAGCAATTTGGTACCTGTGTCCTGCCACTTTCGTAAGGGTAGGGGCGGAAAGGTGACCACACTGAAATCTAGCTAAGGAATCAAGATACACATATGATACCAGGCAGGGAACAGTGGGGGTATAAAGAAGTGGTGCAGCCCAGAAGTGCCCTCACCCTGGGCCACCTTCCCGAGGAGCTTCTCAGGAAAGGGATCCGGGGGGGACGGCAAGGGTGAAGGGTGCTTTGGGGCTCGCCCCAGGCAGAAGTCTGAATGCTGGCTTTGTAGACAGATCACTTAGGCAACTCAGCTTCCAAAAGCATTTTAAGAAATAGGAGACTCTAGGGAAATGGTTCATTTTCTTTTAATTAGCTGAAAAACATAACAAGGAAAAAAAGGCCTTCTAAAGGAAAAAACTCAGGTTATTTTCATAGATTTCTATTTTTCTCTGTTTCCAAAGACCTTGAATAATAAAATCCAATTTATGTAAAATATAGCGATGCTGATGATGCTGATGAAGGAAGCCTGCATTGATGTTACCTCACATCCACAGGCTCTGTCAACTTCGTGTGCAAACATGTAAGCCCCCACACTTGTCTTATGGGGCAAGCGGGTGAAGATGCCCCGGAGATGGAAGACAGGCTGCAGATGCAGAGGTGGCGGTGGACAGAGGACAGCCAGGTGGCCTGCCAGTGGCTCTAGGGCTCTTTGTGACAGTCAAGGATGCTTTCCTGTCCTGTTTGTATCTCCTGTTCACTCACCCAAGACCTGAGGGGACTGCCTGCAGTTATAGTCACTGCTGATGTCTAAGTGTGTGGTACAGGGCTATGTGCTAGTTCTTTGTGAAAAGTTTGAGGGACAGTATCTCAGTTTATGTGCCCATATCGTGAATGTAGGTAATCTTATCAGGAAGCAACCTGTGTAAGTTACAACACAGTACAAGTTACAATACTTAGACCAGAAATTTAAGCCCAAGACAATCTCACCACACTCTTTTCCTGTGTCACGATCAGTTTTGGAACTTCTAAAAGTGTCACAGGACTAAAGACAAAAATGAAGGACATTGTAGCTGGGTGTGGGGTGTGCACCTGTAATCCCAGAACTCAGGGAGGCTGAGGCAGAAGATTTGCAAGTTTGAGTTCAACCCAGGTACCTTAGCAAGGTCCTATCCCAAAATAAAAGGTTAGAATTAGGGCTGGGGCTATAGCTCAGTGTGAAGGCCCTGGGTTCAATTTCTAGTACTGAGAAAGAGAGACAGAGAGAGAAAGACAGAGAGAGAGAAGGAAAGAGGAAAAGAAAGAGAGGGAAGGAGGGAGGGAGGGGAAGGGAGAAGAACTCATCACACACAGGAAACTCTGAACTCCATTTGGACGTGGTTTCGATGCTGCCTGTTTGTCACTGCAGCAGGGTCACCTGGACCGAAGGACTGGCCATTAACCACATAGACAGAGGGAGGAAGTGACTCTTGCACTGTTAGAAAGTGAGCTCTTTATGGAAGGAGGGTTGTTCACACTTGGTTTCTTACAAACCTGGGCCAGGTAGGAAGAGACCTTGGGTGTGACCTGACCAACACCACCATTTCACAGAGAAGGAAACTGAGGCAAAATGACCAGAGGAAGATCAGACATGGGTACGCGGAAGGGCTGAGGACTGAATCTAAGTCAGCTCCACTCCCATGCATTTTCTGGTATTACACAGTATTCAGGCTGCATAACCTATGCCTCATCTTTCATTTCCCTCCTTCCTTCAACGCTCCTTCCCCATGTTCAATCCGTCACCAGCATTCCTTTAATGGTTTGTGACTACTAATCTTACTCCTGATGAGGCAACTTCATTAGATTAAGTAAGCTCTAGAAGTTTAGTAAAGCCTACTCCTGGGTGGGTTTGGATCAGTCCTGGAGGCAAGGCCTTGAGGTTTATATCCGCCCCCCCCCCCCCCCCCCGCTTCTCTCTAGTACTGTTCCCCTGCTCTGCCTCCGGGACACCATGAACTAAGCCCTTTGTTTCTCCACACCATGATGACCATGGGATGAACTCCTGAAAATTGTGAGCCAAATCGAACCTCTCCTCCTTTAAGTGGTGAGTGTCAGGTACTTTGTACCAGACAGGAAAGCTGACTGGCAGACATACCCTGGATCACACCAGCCTACTCTCTGACCTGAAATAGTCCAACGTAGTCTTTCTCCTGCTCCTTGAGTGGCCAATCCATGCAGCCACCAGAGTCAGCTTTTGACACCCTAAGTCCATCGAGACACTCTCTGGTTCAAACTCACAGCCACTTCCCACCACGCAAAGTATCAAATGCAAGCTCCTTGCACGCAGCCTGACTTTCCCCGACCCATCCCTGCCTGCAGTCTGCTGTCTGGTGCTGTTCGCCCGCCCCCCCACTGCACGCAGGCTTCCTTGCTGCTTGGAGAACACACCAATTATCCTTGCTGCATATATTGCAGATGCCACTCCAAGGTTTGCTGTGAAGCCAGCTCCCCCTTGTCGTTCCCTTCCCAGTCCTGTCACCCCTCCAAGAAACTTGCTCTGACCAGCCACTCCCAGACAGCTTCCTGCTTCTGTCCTTTCACCCTGTTTTATTTCCACTACCACACTTGTCAGTAACTGATGTTTCCCTGTTGGTTTCTGGTCTCGCTCTTCCTCTGTTTCTTGCATTCATAGGCAGTGCCTGAAATCTGCTTGGCACACAGTAGGCTTTTTAATAAATGGCAGCTTGATTTCTCTGGGAAAATATGACCGCTGTAGCTGCCTCTTTGGCTGATTATGCTTTTTCTTGCATGGCATGATGGGATTAGATCAAAGAACTCTAGCTTTATGTAGATTAAGGAAAACAGTTTCCAGTAAAGAAATAAGAGACAAGGTTCTCCAGCTCCTGCCAGCATTCCATGAGGAGGGAAGTCCATCTAGTTTGGCTAGTTATAGCATCTCCAAATATACTCTTTGGACCTGAAGGTGGCACATACCATTCTAAGTCCAAACAGATAATAAACAGAAAAGCCAGGAGCTTTGGCTTACTGGTTGCTCTGACTGGCTCACCCTAAGCCAGCGTCTGAAATCAAAGCCCTTGACTTTGAAATGGATTCAAGTGACCTATATGATTGTGGATCTTCTTCCTCCCTGGGCTTTTTTGGCACTCTAGTTTGTCAAATATTGCAGTCTTTTTCCATTTCTGGGAGGGACAGTTAGAGCATCCATCACCTGCCCAAACTAACAGATGCAGTTGCTGATTACAGAGAAAGAAGCAGAGTGGGACCACCCTGGAAGGTGAGTCTTTTCTCTGGGGCATTTTAGAAGGAAACAATTGCACGCTGAAGCATACAAAATGAGCAGCCTGGGCATCCTAGCAGCTTCCTTGTTCGTGTCTCAATCGAGTCACTGATCTGCTGAGCCAGATCTGCTGCCTGTGACTGCTCAGCTGCAGACTCGGAGGCGACCTGGGGGCATGTCCTCGAGCCCTGACACCCTTGCAGTCAGGGTCCTTGCTTTCTTGGCTTCACAACTGATACCCAACATCTTCCCCGTTACTTCTACATCCAACCACAACCATTTGGTCCTGTACAAAGTTTGTCCCTTTCACCCCCTTTCCTCCATCTCCTGGGTACTTTCAGGCCTTCCTTGGGTTATCACAGGGGTGGCTGCAACCTTCCTGACACCGAAGGCTCTGGCCTGGCCCACCCCGCACAATCTGTTTGCCTATTCTTCCTGAAACCTGGTCATCGCGACGCTCTGATTAGCTTAGCCAGTGTGAGTTTCCTGCAACCTCTTGCCTTTCACGTTGAACGCCCAGCAACACCTGTCCAGCTCCCACCTCCCCCTCCAGGCATCTCCATGATGTCCTCCTTGGCTCCCCCAATGGCATGAAGTAGTGCTTCCCTCTCTGAACTCTCAGAATGCCTCACACGTGCCTTCTGTGTCTCCGTCTGCCACACTTTCTCCTCCAACTCATCAGCGTCCAGATTTCTCCCCTATCATCACCTTCCTATTCTGCACACAGCGTGGTCCCTACACTGTTTAGTGGATGCCACCAGGACACACCGGTGTTAAAGGGAACATCTGTTTTCTTGGCCAGGAAAAATGCAGTTACCCCTTTTTTTCCTTTGTACATCATGGAGGCTTTCATGAAAGGCCTAGTTTGTGTTTTAATGTATATTCTTTTCACAGTGCTGTTAGTATTCAAAGATGCTTTCACATCTGTTACGGCACTTTTATCTTCATAATAACTCTTCTCAGGTGCATGTGAAAGTGCTTTGAATCCAGTCACACATGGCTCAACAACAGGGCTGCCCTCTGAGAAATGCGACTGTAGGTAGTCAGGTCAATGTGCGCACATCATACGGTGTGCTTGCAAACGCAGATGCTCTATGTTCCCAGACCACATGCAATCAAGAGATGTGGTACACACGAGTTGTAACAGACTGCTGCTGATGTTACACAGTGCACTGTTTTACAGTAAGCTTCTTTCTTTTGTACAAGTAGTATGCTCTAAGATAACACAGAAACTATAGTAAGTACATAGGCCCGTGTCGTAGCTACTGTCATATTGCTGGGACCCAACACCCAACAACTACAACTTAAAGAAGGAGACGTTTATTTTGTTGGCTTGTGGTTTCAGTCATGGTAGGCTGGCTCCAAGGCCGAAAGGGCACATTGGTGGGAGGACCAGGCAGAGGAAAGTTCTTCAACTCTTAGCAATCAGGAAGCAGTGAGAGAAGGGAGAAGCCTGCAACATGATCCAATCACCTTCCACACTCAAGACAACTTGGGGGACATCTTCCATTCAAATAATAACCACCAATAAGAGTCTTGTACCATAATTATCAAGTATGATGTTCTGTGGATAACCACGCATCCTGTACTTGTATACAACTGGCAGTGCAGGTCTGTTTACACTGGTATTATCACAATCAAAGGCAGAATGCACTGTGCTTCAGTATCGTCATACCGGCTTTGACATCACTTGGTGACAGAAATTTTTTAGACCCCCTTATACTATTACAGGGACACCATCATATTCATCGTTTGTCACTGACTGAAATGTTATACAGTGATGACTAACTGTAAATAAAGTTTCCAGAGAAACCAATGTTTTTGAGTGCCATTTATATGTTAGGCATTGTGCTGGATAATGGGACTCAAAAGTGAGCCAGGCTGTGCCTGCTTATGACAGAGACTACTAGGAGAGGAGCGATACCCATGTCATGTGATACGTGCCCTGATGGGCTGGGCATATGCCTCTTTAGAGGTGTAGAGGAGGGATCTGTCACCCGGAATGGGGCACAGCTAGGAAGCACTCTGGCTGACAGGAAGAAGTGAGCCAGGTAAGATGGGATGGGGCTGGCGGTGTGGGCAGGACATACAACCAGGTCTGGAGGTTAAGAGAAAATCTGGCTGATTGGAACAACTGTGATAAATTCATTATTTCCGGACAGTTGAGGGTGGGATGGGAATGAAGAATGACAGCTATCACCTTTAGGACAGGTATTAAGACTCAAAGACAGAAAGTAACTTAACAGGAATGGCTTTGAAGGGCTGATGGCCAGCCCAAGTCTCATTGGAAAAGATCCCACGAAGTCCATAGTCCTAATCACAAGTAGGGTGTAAGTCAGATGAGACTGACATAGGTTGCCCTTCTTCTCACCTTCTATCAGACTCCCCTGGAGTCTTCTAATTTCTCTCACTGATTCTCCCCCAATATAGTCATCAAAGGAGATCAAAGGAATTCTGAAAGACTGATATATATGACTTTGATCATTCTGAAAGACTGATACACACATACACATATATCGTTACTTAAACACCTCTTTAAAAATGTTTTTAGTGGGTAGCTAAGGTCCAATAAATGTATAAATGAACTTCCCTTCATCTTTTTCACCACTTTTCACTGGTTCCAGCTAAAAAGACAACATAACATAAAAACAAGAATTGTATGCATGGTTCTTGATTCTTTACAAATAACAACAGTGATAAGATAGTAATAAAAAAAGATAGTAATAAAGACAGGTAATATTTATTAGGATGGCCAGATGCTGTTCTTAATTCTTTGCAGTTAACCTACACTACAACCCCAGGAGACCATGATAATATCAGGTCATGTGACACTTGAGGAAACAGAGGCACAGAGAAGTAGCCAGCTAACTGGTCCAGGGTATGCAGCCAGTACTTGTGCGAATCAGGTTCTGCTGTAGTCACACTGCTGGGTCTTGTGTGGAGACTAGGTGTGTCCAACATGTAGCATGTAGGTTGATTTGACACTCAAGATAATTCTTTCTCACTTAATGTGGCCCTGGGACCAAGAACTTGAAAATCTATTATTTCTTCTGATCTTGTGAGCCCTGAGACTCAAGGTAGAGGAGATATTTAAAGTGCCATTTTTTTGCACATTTCAAAATTAAGTTTCTAACAATCTTGCCTATCATCCCTCACTCCAGTCCCTCAGCCCATATGTCCCCCTCAGGTGCAAGGAGGACAAGGCACGTACTCAAACACAACAGAATTTTCTTCACTAATAATGATGATGACAGAATTAATGTCTTCAATTTGGATACCACCTTTTTCATTGTGGTATGAAATGAAAGTGACGGGTGTGACTTTGTGTAGTGACAGAAACAGGAAGACCAACATAGACGAGGTTCTAGCAATAACCCAGACAAGAGACAGTGGTGGCTTGGATCAAAAGGAGATACAGTATTGGCAGACTCTGGATTTGCTTGGAGAAGACTTGCTGATGGACTGGATGGTGTGTGAGAGACAAAGTGCAATGTGACAGCAACGTGAAGCTCAGCAGAAAAGAAAAGTCTGGAGGGGAGACATAGGGTTTGGGAGCCCTGGGCCTTCAGAGGGATTTAACCTCTCAGGCATGAAGTGTTCCATGAGATAAATACAGGACAAGGCGAGTTCAGGGGCATTAAGTGCTTAGCAGCAAGGGACAAGGAAGACTCAGCAAAGGAGAGAGAGACGTAGCTAACAAAGAGGACAGAAGAATGCACTGTCCTGGAGGCCAAGCACAGCACATTCCAAGGGGAACACGAGCACCTACTGAAGTGCTAAGAGTGTGGACCCTGAGAGTCCACCACTGGATTCAGCAACATGGGGTCACTAATGACCTCCACTAGAGCTGTCTGATGGATGCCAAAGGGAAATCCAGACAATCCAGAAGACTGAGGACTCCGCAAGAGGAGAGGAAGGATAGCAGTGAGTGAGTATAGCTTATTCTTTGGAGGGTTAATCTTTATAAGAGAGGGTGGGTGGGATGCAGCTCTCCTCCTAGAGGAAGAAGCTTCATTTGCTGGTTCCCAGTGTGAGCACTGTCCCAGTATGCTTGCATCCAAATGGGAGGGATACATGGAAGAGGGAAGGGGCAAAGAACATTTTACATATGTTCTTGTACTTAAGTCTCAAAATGTTTAATGAGGTGGACACGATTCCTTCTTTATACCTGAATCTTTCCCACGGTGAATTGTGGGGAAGATTCAATCTTGCCACTTTATACTATCCCCTTCATGGGTCCAACCTATAGCCCCTGGGTTGCACATGCCTGGTTTGGATGGGCCTTGTCAAGCAAAGCATAATTGAATCACACATAAAATGTAAAATATCATCAACATATATAAATAACAGAACTTCCTCCATTTAAATTTTTTTTTATAATACAGGTGTGTTCAACCCATGAGCCACAGATTGGATATACCTGCATGGCCCCTGAGATTTGAATCCAGGTCCACTGGACCCCAAAATGAACTCCTTCCTCTCTGTCATGTGTGGGAAATAGAACATCACATTTCCTTCTATACAGGACTTGATAAAAAAAATGTGGGAAAGATTCAAATTTTAGAAACTTATTATAATAAAAGACACACTGCCATTAATCTCCCTCAGAGTACGTCCCCTCCCTTGGAACATATTCACCCGCCATCCTCACCACTTTCTGAAGCAGTTCTGGAGTCCTCTTTCCCGAGTGTCTTTGGTTGTGATGTCCTGGCTGCCTTGATGTCCTGCTCACTATTCCCGTCATGGATATTTTAACCTCAGGAAGGGCCAGAAATCACAGTGCTAGATCCAGTGAATAAAGTGGATGAGGACATATTGTCATGTTTTTATCTGACAGAAATTGCAGTACCAGAAACACTGTGTGACACCGAAAGTTGTCACTGATGGAGGACAAAACTATGTGCTTATCCCTCATGCTTTGAATAGAATTGCAAAAGATGTTAAGATCATCAGACATTCTCCTAACAGCGCATTGCATGCTTGATCAAATCCCTTCACTCATTCTTTCCGCCCTGTCTTGGGTTTTTGATTTTGAAGGACATCTCCATCTCTTGTCTTCAACTGACTCACAACCATTATGAAATCATAGGAACCACTTATAAACCATCTTCCTGACCACAGTTGCATCCACATAAACTAAATTTTAATATTTCCTGAGTTTCTTTAGCACTTTTCTGCAGTTTGAAACCAAATTTCCCGTTAACACATTGCCCGCTATTGAACACACCCTGTCTCCATTGTAGCTCACCACTGACTGTGCTGAACACACTTACACACTGTCAGGAAGGTTCAGCGCCTGCTTCTTGTGTTGACGATCACTGCCTTTCCATTGGTTGGCACTTGGCAGTGGAATTAGAGAAAAGTTATTTCTCTTTATTTTGGGACCACACTTCAAAGACTGAAAAACATACGAACCAATATGGGAGGGTTGGAGTGAATTCAGGGTCTGCAGGCCAGGGGTGATCCAGAACTCAGGAGAGTCGCCCAAGAAGCAGACAGGTTCCAGCAGGACCTGATTACGATGTAGTTAAGGCCATGCAGGTCCATGAACACTGTTAGGAGGAAGGCTGGAAGTATCTTACTGGAGTTTCCTGGGTTTAAATGGCAGCTCCAGGTGGCACCTTCCATCTATCCCAGGATCGGGTTTTTAACGGTGGTGACTTTGTGAAGGTTGATGAGCAGACCACACAAGAAGCCAGCTTTCAAATTTTGTCATCTTGGTATAAATTCTGTTTTCTGAATGTAAAGCTGTTTCTATGTCATTTCAAAAAAAAATCCAGTACTTTTCTGGGTATTGTAAAGCTGTTGAATATGGATACAACTGTATAAATCTCAGGGTGTTTTATTTTAAGATGACAGTTTTGTTACGACATATGTCAGCTTATGACATATTTTATATTTCCTATGTAGCTCTCAGGGCTATCTTCGGGCCTACAAGTAAATGTGACCCCGCGGCCCCAGCAGCTCAATTCTTGATACTCAAAAGTTCATAATCTTTAAGTCAAATGTGACATTTATTCAACTGAAAGAATGTGTTTTTCCTGTCCTAACTTCTTGCAAATTCTGCCTCACGTTTCAAAAGTCCAAAAAAGAAGATACGGTGCTGTAAAAATGTGAAGAACTTGTGGCAAAAGAATTAAAAGTCATTTGCAAAATATGTATACTGTCATGGCTTAAAAAAAAGACTGAAAACAAGGGTTTAGATTGTCCCTTGGGGGCCTGCTGGGGAAATCAACAGCAATGGAAACGACCAACCAACAGAGCGCAGACTGAGTGATGTTCTGGTATTCGAAAGGCAGAAAAGGACCCCTTTTGAGACAGATGGATGGGCAGACGGACGGACGGACAGGGTGACTAGGGCACATGTGAGTGCTGCAGGGAAGAATCTTGGAGCAAGGGAAAGAGTGTGCAGATCGAGGGGCCTGGAAATGTTATTATTCTGTATTATTCTAATTTAAAGTCCTGATTGTAGTTAGCGATGCAGACACACAGCCAGCCAGGGGCATTTTTATTTTCTTCTCTGCCAATCGGTTCCCTCATCTTTCACAGGAGTTTTATGAATTGGTGGAGAATGGTGAGGACTGAACGAGCGGCCAAGAGAGGCTGTGAAATTAATCATCTTGTTTTTATCTCTGCGAAGGATGAAACCCAGACACTGGAGTCATCCAGCAGCCACTCTCCACTTTGACGGACAATTCTTTTTCATTTTCAGTGAAAGAATTTTGATTTACTTCTTTCAGGAAAGTTGATAGGAGGCGGGTGGGCCTGTGACTCTTTGATTCATGGTTAAACCTAATATTTTTCTTGACTGTAAGAATCTATCACTTTTTATTCTGGAAAGATGGACACATGAGGCATTCTAACACAGAAGCAGAGAAAGGAAAACACAAAGGTTTAAAAAAAATAAAGCAAAGGCATTCTCTTGAAGTAGGAAACTCAGGAATGAAGCATTTCAGTGTCCAAAAAAGGCAACCCCTCAAAACACTGCTCCCAAACCTTGACATTCCGTCTTCAGCAGGCTTATGAGGGCCTCAGCCTGCCCAGCCTGTCACCTGGACCAATCACTGCAAACTTACCACGCCTTCCTCGGCCAACAAGTTGTAAGCCTCTCACTGATTAACTTCGGCTTTCAGACATAGGGATGCAATTTCCCAGGGAGTTAGAAATGAAGGTAGTGGATACCGGAAGCTTTTCTTGTTTTGTTCTTTTATTACTCGTGCCTATTAATTTACAGAATATTGAGCTACATTGCATATAATTGTTTTTTGAACAAGTGGAGAAAATTAAGTTGTCCTCCTCTGCAGACTAGTTCTTTCGACCTAAAAGGATTCAGAAGTGGTTTGCTGGCGTTACAAGGACTGCTGTTTGTATCACCGTTGAAAGTACACCTGCAGCAGTCTGTCCTTTCACTGTATATAATAGTGCAGCATATAACACACCACAGCTTACGTCTTCCTCTGTTTCCGATGGCTGCTTGGGTTGTCTCCAGTTTAGGGCTGGGAGAGCACTGCTCTGAGCTCCAGCATGCATGGGACTGAGGGTTCTGCACGCCTTCCGCAGTGATAAGTGTGCTTAGGTGTGACGTTTTTCTTTCTTTTCCTTTCTCCCTCTCTCTTTCTCTTTCTTTCTGGCACTAGAGCTTGAACCCCCAGCCCTTTTTCAAGACTTTTTTCTTTTGCTTTGAGACAAGGTCTCACTAAATCGCTAAGATGCTCATGCTGGTCATGAACCGTGACCTTGCTGGGATTACAGATGCACATCCACCACACCGGGCTAAGGCGTGAGTTTTCATAACATTAGCAGATAGCAACCGAGAAACTTCACAAACACGCACCCCACCAGGACAGCGGCATCCCAGCAGTATTTGTTCATACCAGTGTTACCCTCTTTTTTCATTTTAACCATGCAGATATGTCTTTAGTAGTCATTCATCACGGTTTGTTTGATTCACTGGTATTTTTATTCAACTTTACTGAGATACATTACACACCATAAAAATCACTGATTTTAAATATTTGATCAGTTTTGATGGATGATTGTACCAGTGTTACTACCGCCATAGTTACAGTAAACATACACATGCACATACCTCTAGTGTTCTAGTTTTCCTGCTGCCATATACCATTCTATAAATTCTACACCAAGCGTATAACTCTATTACAGTTCATTTAACTGTCGCTACAGGGAGGATGTAGAGGAGTTCTCTGATCCCCCCAAACAGTACTGTCTGCCCTTTTATAGACAAACCCTCCCCTCACCCCTAAAGCCTGCTAACCAATCCTCTGCGCCCCTCCTTGCACACTCATCTCTTCCAGAATAGCACACAAACAGACTCTTACAATATGTACCTCAACACATGTTTCTTTTCCTTAGAATAAGGCCTCTGAAAGATGCAGAAGTTATCAAAAGGCCGTTCCTTTTTATTGCTGAGTAATATGCCATTTTACAGAAGTACCAGTTTGCTTACCCAACCATCAGCTGATAGACGTTGTTACAGTTTAGATCTAGACCTGGAACATCTCCCTAAAGTGTCATGAGTTCAGAGGTGGGGCTTCTGGAAGGTGATTGGATTAGGGGCCCTGTGCTCATCAGCGGCTTCATCCATGGCTGAGTGTACTGGGAAAGGCGGGGCCTGGCTGGAGGCTCTCACTGGGCTCAGACCTGGAATGGTCGTTCCTGTTTCCAGCTCCTCCTTTCTCTCTGCTCCCGGGCTGCCCTGGGCTGAGCACCTTCTCCTCCACCAGGTCCCTCTATCAGGACAGTTCCACGTATTCTAGGGCTTTGACTCTTTGCCTTTCCAGCGTTTTGTTAGGGGAGGGATAGACGTGCCGGACGCTTTCAGCAAAGGCAGGAGAGGTTTGTCACCCACTCCATCGCCATCAGCATAAGGGGACCACAGTGAGACTCTGTGGCTCATAGGATCTGAATCTGTTTTGAATTGCAACTTCTTTCCATTACTTGATAAGACAAATGCAGTGTGTCTCAATGGTTATATCCCTGCACTCTCCTTCCACCCAGGTGCAAACTCCCATACTACTCACTACCTTGTCGTGATATGAAGATCTTTTATTTTAAATAAATCTTATATTATCATCAATGTCACTTTCATTATCTTGGAATTGTATGTAGAACCAATGCACCCATGCCTAGAATGCATGGATCATTTGAAAAATATCAATATTATAATGTTAATATTATTAAAGAATATTTAAACTACTTGAAAGAGCTGGGCCTGAAAACGCACACCTATAATTCCATCACTCTGGGAGACTGAGGCAAGAGGATGGCAAGTTTGAGCCTAGCCAGGGCAACTTAGTAAAACCCTGTCTCAAGATAAAAAAAAAAATTAAAAAGAGCAAAGAATGTAGCTCAGTGAGAATGCCTGGTGTTCAATATCCAGTACCATAGAGAGAGAGGAACCTAAAAGTTTGCTTCTGTTTCACAAAGCTGGGTATACAAGGGTGAATAAGACAGTCAAGGAATCAGAAACAGAGCTTCCTTTCCCTCTCTAGAGACAGATATTTGAATCGGAATAGAAATTTGCCCACCAATGGATTTATAAACAGGACCTAGTTGCTCTCACCGGTAGCACAAGAGCTATAGCTGTGGAAACAGTAACCCATATTTCTACCTCGGGATCCAGCCTCCCAGACCACTACTTCCCAGTCCCTTTTATGCTATAAAAACACATAATAGATTATGTTCACATTTGTGCCACACTCCCATGGGTGCTGTTACATGAAATTCTCAAGCTTCCTTCTCTCCTTATTAAGAAAGAAGGACATGGAAATATGTGTGGCTAGCTCTCTCTGCTGTCTTCCTGCTCATACTCGCGTCTGCCTGTCCTGGGCTCGGGAAGCCAGGCCTTGCGGGTGCATCTCTAAGGCAGCTTTGCTGTCCGGATAGTTAAGGCCATGGAGACCAGGGCAGGAAATCTGAGGAAGAAGAAGAAAGCGGCAGTTTTCCGATGAGACTCTGCTACTCCAGCGGTGGCTGTGTCCCTCTGTAACCCTCGTTGCCACCGGCTGGCACCTCTTCCAGTTCTAATGAGATTCCGGTAACCTTTTCCCTTTAGCCCTTGGGGTGCGAACAACTTCCAGCTACTGTCATCTCAGGGCACCTCATCATTTCTTATTGGTTCCTTTCGCCTGCCAACACCATGTAAATTGTCTCTTCGCTAAGCTTCCTCACGTGCATCTGGGCAGATTCTGCTTCCTTATGAAACGAGATGCAAGCGAGGGAGAGGGAGATAGTTACAGGAACAACTTGGAATCTGCTCACACAGATGCAAAAAGCTAATGTTACTAGAAGCAAATTACACACAGCAAATCTCACCACCAAGACTGACTCCATTCTGTCATCTTTGGTCCCTCTACCTTTGCCACTGTCGTTTGAATGGACATTCTTAGCAACACGGAGTGAAGATTTTCCTACATTTCAGTCCTTTACACATCAACCCTCTTCAAGTAAGATTGGGAGCTTGAAAATGTGACACTGACGAGGATGATTTCCGATTCCACTGGAAACATTTCGTTATTCGGTGACCTCGTATGTTCCCCTTTCAGTGCCTCGAGGAAAAGATTTCTCTTCCATATTGTATCTACAAATTGCTGAGAATTGAAAACCAGTTGTTATCTAACAGCAAATATGGGTCTCTCCCTTCTAGTGTCTGATATGGCAGGAATTGCCAGGCTGGAACAAAAAGTAAAAATGCAAAGATAAAAAGACAAAAACACTATTGAGCTTAACAAAATGAGAAGAACAAGCAAAAGCAGTAGAGATCATCAGGGATCTCATCAATGGCACAGACGCAAAGATCTGGCAACTTGGGAAGATTCAGGTACAGATAGATTCTCAATAGATTCTCATGTGAGGGTGAGTTTGGCCTTTAACTACTATAGGGAGGGCAGACACTGGCACTGCAGCTGCTACGGCTGTTTGGAATCGCAGATACCAGGTAAACCTGAGAACTTTGCTCTTTGCAACAGTACAAATTAAGACCACCTGTTCTAAAAGGTAAAATATTTTCTTTTTTCCTTGGTCTCTGAACCTCATCCTCAAATTCCATTCCCCCTCTCCCTTTTGGTCACCCATTCCAATATATTCACTATATGTCTTTAACTATTCATACAACTTTATAACAATTACAAGAGATGACACTTACGGAGTACTTACTCTTTGTTCTAAATGTTTCACATATATAAACTCATCAGACCCGAATAACAAGGCAAAAAGAACATACCACCATTTGCAAATGAAGAAATTGAAGCGCAAAAGAATTAGGGACCTCACCTAAGATAAGGTGTATGTAGTACAGCTGAAATTCAGACCTATCAAGCATGGCTCCGGAATATATGTTTGTATCCCCTCTGCTACTGCAACAGCAAGCGGAAATACCAAAACAACACCCAGGATTTGGAGGCAGGTTTATTTATGTCGACAGACACTGATCATGACCATTCACAGAATATCAAGCCCCCAATCTGTGGTGGTGTAGGACTTACATTGGATAAGCAAGCCAGGAGTACAGAGGCAGACTGCCTTGTCAACCGGAGATTGGTTTATGCAGTGAGCATCATAGTGACCAGCTACGCATCACAGTGACCAGCCATTTCTAAAAGAATAGAAATAATCAGAACTGGAACTGGGCAACTAAGAAACTGAAGCATACTGGCTGGGAGGGAGGCATCTTCTGGTATACTATACTGCCCCAAAATATGCATTCTTTGAAATGTCCATGAATGTTACATGCATGTATCAATCTATGAATCCCATTTTGTTTCTTATTTTTAAGACTAAAGTCAACATTTTAAAACTACCTATATTGCTATCTATGTACCTCTGGATGCTGCAGAGCATCCTATATTCTATACCTTTTTTTCTTGTTCCCCTAGAAATGGACCCCTAGGCTACTTTCAAACCAGTACCACAAACAGACAATGATAAACATCTTCTATGCACTCTTTCACAGTTCTGTACAACAAGGTCTCTAGGAAGAATACACCATCTGGGATCCTGGGCATACATATTATTAAAATCATTAAGTAACTGTAGATTATCTAAGCAGCTTTCTAAGTAGGTGCAGGAAATATTCACCCATTCATTCATTCACTCACTCATTTATTCATTCATCATTCACATGTAAAAGCAAGTGAGCTAAGAACTGAGAATATAAACATGAACAACAAATGAACAACCTGATGTCACTGTGTTCATGCTCCAGCTTGCTGTCAACTTATGTTTCCATTGACTCCTTGGGTGTGACCCCATCTACCTTTACTCTGTGCCTTAGTCATGTTCTTGTTGCTGAACACAGTACCTGACATCCACAGCTTGAAGGAGGAGAGGTTTATTCTGGCTCACAGTTTTAGTCCATGGTCAGCAGGCTCCAAGGCAGGAACAGGATGGGAGAGGGGCATAGCACAGTAGGATGTGCTTGACCTACAGCAGCCAGGAAGTCGACAGAGAAGAGAGAAACCGCGGAGGCAGATGCAGCCTACTAGGTCACATCTCCCAGGACCATCCTCTTCCAAGCAGGCGCCACCTCCTCAGAGCACGGTCAGCTTTGAATGGATGTGTATAATGTCCCAGTGACCAGTTACGTTCCAAAAGACCCACCTCTAAGCACAGGAGTCTTTTGAGGAACAGTCTAGATCTAAACCATATTGCCCTGTGATCATTCATATTATTTGGTAACAACAGTTTTTGAGGATCCAGGGGAAGAAGGAATATGTTTTTGCTTACTTTTTTTTTTTTTAACTATGGCTTTGATTGCTTAAATACTACTTTTCTGTGGCACCTGGGGTTGAACTCAAAGCCTTCACGATGCCTACATCCCCAGTACTTTTATTTATTTTGTACTTTGAGACAGGGTCTCCAAAATTGCTAAACTGATTTTCCTGCCACAGCCTCTAAGAGTGCTGGCATTGCAAGCATGCACCACCACGCCCAGCTTAGGGATTAATTTTGCAAACTTACTAGTCCTTTCTGTATGTTTTCTGTCAACCTTAGGTAATAAAGACTATAATTTTCTCTCATTTGCAGCCAATATTATTTTATCATCAAGAGTCAGGAGCAGGTTTAAAAGACATTTAATTCATTCTAGAAAGTTTTCAGATCTACTAAAACAACAAACATTAAATTTATTTAAGTGACGTATCTAACTTCCTACGTAGGGAGTCACCTCTTTATCTTCTGGAAACTGTTTGTTCAACCTGTATATCCACAGCCAAAGCACATACTGTTCAGTGTTTAAGTACATGGTGATGACCATGTACAGTATCTTCTCACTGGAGATAAATGTAGGCATGGTCTAGGAACTGCAAGGATTGTTCAATGGAGTGAGCTCTAAAGAATTTGCAAGGATAAATCAGTATTTATTGAGAGGAGCTTCTTTGGTTCTTTACCAGTGAAAAAGTAAGGTAACTATCTAGTCAAGTTGTGTGTTTCTTAAGGTTTTTACTGTTACAATATAGATTGTATACTTTTTAGAATTAAAATGGTTAAATATATAATGATTATTATCATCAACAATATACTTCTGTCCCTGACAAACCAACAGAGTGTGTATCGTTGCACTCAATATACATGATACTCAATAGAAACACAGCGGAGACTATTCCATTTTTGCATGTTAATCTGAAGTATCTATGTCCCTGAACAGGATCAGATAATGAGTATTTTAATTTTAGGTTCTTTGTAGCATCTATCTCAAGAACTCAACCCTACTGTGTCAGTGAGACAACAAATCATAGAAACGCCACTCAGCGCGGCTATGCTGTAGTGACACTTGACTTGAAAAACAGGTGTCAGGCTGGCTTTTGCCCAGGGCCCATAATTTGTGGACTACCGGTCTGTGTCAATAGTTTCTAACATTTTGGGGTACAAGCGATGGTTACTATGTCTTTGGAACTTCTGATGAAAATTATAGTTTGTCTCTAAAGACATTCAAAGCTAGAACAGTCAAGTCCAGTAGCTTTCTTTGACGTGCTATCACCTATCAGTGAATTCATTATATCAGCACAATGGAGAGATATACACTTTGTTCAGCTCTCTAATCTTCTTTGATATCATGTCATTGGCTTTTTAAAAATTTTAGAGAGATAAACACAATAACAAAATAATAACAAAGCCAAAAACAAAACAACAAATAAAATACAGGATTTCAAAACAAGACGATAGAAACTGGCTTTTATTAAGAACTGTTTAGGAAGCGTGTCTTTGACACACTTTCATTTGTGTATTCTAGTAATGCACTGGACAGATAGTTAAACTAGAGTTGCCTTGTATCAAATCCAGACATACACAATATATAGGAGAAAACATATGATATCTGGAATTGGGCAAATCAAAACACATAATGTCCAAAACATACCAACAAGCTTCACAAAAATTAAAGACTTAAAATGGTTAAAGATGATGAAAGCACAAGACATAAAATGACAGAAAATATTTGTCAAACAAATGCCTCTTAAAGAGCTTGTATCCCAAATAAAAAGACAACTCTCAACTTCAATAAAAAACACGTACCACAATAAAGCATGGGCAAAAGATTTGAACAAAACTATTACTAAAGAAAAGTAAATGAGAAGAAAGCAAAGGAGAATGCCAATGATAGGCCACTATACACCTATTGGAATGCACAGAATGTGTAAGACAATAAAAGTTGAGAATATCAAGTGCTGGCAAAGGTGTACAGCAACTGGAATGCTCACATACTGGTGGTGGGAATTAAACATGGTATAGGTACTTTGGGGCTGGTGCTAGGACATAAGAAACTTGAAGGATGTGGAGATAACCTACATGTTTATCATGGTATTTGTTATAAGAGGGTACACATTTATCAAAATTCATAGGACTCCATGAGTAAAAGAGTGGATTGAAAAGTAAAGTAACACATAACAATTATACATATTTATGAGGTACAGTGTGAATTTCAAGTAGGGTATTTTGAACTGCAGTCACCCTGCTGTGGTGCAGAGCTCTAGAACCTGCTCTTTCTCTCTGCATTTTGCTGCCCATTATTTAACCTTTAACTTCCCTCCATTCCTCTGGCAATTATTACTTTACGCTTAGCTTTTTAAGCTTCCACATGTGAGAAAGAACATATTGATTTGTCTTTTTGTGTCTGTTTTAGCTTACTTAACACAATGCCCTCCAATTCCATCTATCTTGCTGCAAATAACAGGATTTCACTGGTTTTATGACTGTATAGTATTCCACCATAAATAATACCACATTTTCTTTATCCATTCATCCTTAAGGTTATCCATTCATCCCTAGGTTAACTCCATAGCTTGGCTGTTGTGAACAATGACGCCATAAACATGGCAGAGCAGGTATTTCTTTGATATGGTGATTTCATTTCCTATCAAAGTAGGATTGCAAAATCATGAGGTACATATATTTTAAGTTTTATAAGGAACCTCCACAGGGCTTCCTTTAATGGCGACACAAATTTACACGCCCTAGCAGTGTACAGGAGCATGCTTTTCTCCACATTCTTGTCAACATTTGTTACATTTTGCTTATTTGATATTAGGTACTACAACTTGGATGCGATGATATCTCCATGAGAGCTTCATTTGCACTTCCCTGATGCCTAGCAATGATGAATGTTTTTCACACACTGTTGGCCATTTAATATTTCTTCTGGAGATATGTGCCTATTCAGATCATTAGCCCATTTTTAAATCAGGTTACCTATCTGCTGTCGAGTTTTTGAGTTCCTTACATGTTGTGGACATCAATCTTTTTTCAGAGGGATAGTTTGCAAGTGTTTTCTCTAATTGAAAATGCAGATTGCCTCTTTCTTCTGTGGGTTGTTTCCTTTGCTATGTAGAAGCTTCTCAGCTTGACATGATCTCATTTATCTATTTTTACTCTTTTAGTCCTGTGTCTCTGCTTACTCAAAAAAAACTTCCTTTGCCTGTATTGGTGCCTTGAAGTGTTTCCCCTATATATTCTTCCAGGAGTTTTTTTTTTTTTTTTTTTTTTTTTTTTTTTTTTTTTTTTTTTTTTTTTTTTTTTTTTTTTTTTTTTTTTTTTTTTTTTTTTTGGTTTTTAGCTTCAGGCCTTATATTTAAGTCTTTGATCCATTTTAAGTTGATTTTTCTATCTGGAAAGTGATAGAGACCAAGTTTCATTCTTCTGCACTGAATACCTGGTTTTCTCAGTACCATTTACTGAAGAGGCTGCCTTTTCTCCAGCATATTTTTTCGTACCTTTCTTGAGTGTCAGCTGACCATAGATGTGTGCATTTGTTCTATTTCTATCCTGTTCCATTGGTCTTTGTGCCCGTTTTATGTCAGTACCCTGCTGTCTTGGTTACTATAGCCCTGTCGGGTGTTTCGAAGTCAGATATTAGGATCTCTCTAACTTTGTTCTTTTTGCTTAAGATTGCTTTGGCTATTCCAGGATTTTTGGACATCTAGAGAATGTGTTCGTTTTCCTCCTTCTGTGAAGAATGGCATTGGCATTTTGATGGGGGAATCACGCTCAATCTATGAATTCTTTTCGGTAATATGGACATTTAAGCCATATAAATTCCAATCTATAAACACGCGAGAACTTTGCATTTTCTGCATCTTTCATTAGTGTTTCATAAGTGTAGACATCATTCATTTCCTAGGTTGTATGTATTCCTAGGTATTTCATTTTTGTAGTTTTGAATGGGCTTGCTTCCAAAATTTTCTTACCAGGTCTGTTCTTGGTATATAAAAATGCTAGTGATTTTCATATGTTGACTTTATTCCCACAAATTTACTGAATTTATCAGTCCTAGTAGTCTTTTGATGGAGTATTTAGGTTTTTCGATGTATAGAATCATGTCGTCTGCAAACGAGGATAATTTGACTTTCTCCTATGAGGGGGAGGTTTTGAAGTTATATCACAAAATACTTCATCTGCTATGCTGTCCATGTGGAGTCATAGAATAAATGTTTAAGCATCAGAAATAGTTACATTTTTGAACAGTGGGATTGTTTTTTATCATTTTCAGCCTGTGAATCATATAATTGATTAGGGTTACCCTGTGCGTGGGCTGGGAGAAAGATGGACTCGGAATTTGAGATGTGTTTTGGGCATTAATTTTCCCCTCAGAGTCATCCAATTTGTCCTACTTTTATTTGCCTTTTGACTGGATTTCTTTTTGACAAACTGTTTTACCTTAATGTGGTGTGTGTACTTTCCAGAGACTAATTTTTTTTATCAAGATGTAGTATACATAGTTGAATAACTACATCCATAAATAAAGCATAGATATGTGTTCACCTGATGCACATTAATAAAAGTACATGCCATAAAACGCTAATTCATTAACGCTTGAAATAATGTAGTAGTGCACATGTGTTATTCATTTGGGGATGTTTCTCCTTATGAGTACTGAGGATGAGGCATTGTATTATCAAAAAAAAAAAAGTAAACAGGAAACAGAAGGGTAGGGAACTTTATATTGGATAGAAGATGGTACAAACATGATAGTTGCCTTTAAGGACTTTATAGGTTGTCAGAGAGCTGGGAAGGAAATTAATCCTGACTTGTCCCCCTCAATTAGACTTGAGGCCAATGGGCACAGGCTGTTGTAGGGTCGCTTGGGTCCTTTTAAACAGGAATACATTTCTAATGGTGCATAGCACAGATACAATACAATGTCTGAAGAAAGACAGAGGTTCAGGCCAGTGGATATAACCAAGAAAAGGTTGAATACTCATTTGACAAGGATCTCACATAAGAATTCACTTGGATAGATGAATTCACCAGTTATTTATTCCTATGAGAAACAATACCCTTCCAATAGGAAAATAAATTATTTTGACCAAGCAAAATGCCATCATTCTCTTCCTATCAATTAATTGTGCTATATTAAGTTTTATCTTAACCCTAATGTGTTAGAACAAGTAAAAAGGCTGTATGTAGCAGAAAGAAATTTTACAACTATTTTAAGATCAGGCCCTTAAGAAATGAAACACAACATTGCAGCTAGTTTTAGAAACGTGTATTTGCAAAATATACCCCTTCCCTTGTGTAGTCAGCTGCCCTTTTTGCCCTGCAGAAATAAACAGGCACTACACCCTTCTCCAAATGGAAGGTAAAGTGATTTCCCACTTTGTCCTCGTGCTTTAACAGTTAGGCAATAAAGCTCATGACATTTTCAATAAAGAGTAGAGAAGGGGAGTGCTCCTTATTCATGAAAGGGCTCAAGACATTACCAGCCCAGCATTTTCCTACTTGACAAAGCCCAGTTATTGCCTAGCAGTGAGACCTAAGATTTAAAAATCACTTTCATCAACACCAGGGACCCGAGGTTGACAGGTTGTGCAAAATTGAGAGCCAATTTCAGGCTGGTTTCAATGCCCAGCATCCGAGGCTGCGCAGGTTCACTCAGCATTTCCAGTAGCTGGGAGAAAGATCCTGGAGGTGTCTCAGGTGATAACTGAACCAGGAACTGAGCAAAGAAAATAGCAAAACAAGACTGTAATATGACTGGGAATTACAGGCACATAACTAAAAAAAAAAGGACTAGTAAGTGGAAAATAATGAGTGTGTCTGCCAGAAGGCAGAGCATAAAACAGGCCAAAACAGGCAACAATTGATGGCACTGGCCTGAACCCAGGATCTCAGTAGTCACTGATACACTCACATCCCCAAAGAAAGTCTTCCATAGCAAAAATATTGTATGTCAGTAATTCCATACACCATAAGCTAGAATGTTCTACTGCATGCCTGGTATTTTAGAGAAGTGAGAAGGCCCAAAACCAACAAATATCTAATAGGTGCTTGCCATGTGCTAAGAATCAAACTTAATATTTTACGTACATCATCTCATTTTATCTGTACAACTATGAGAGGCAGCGCTGTTATTATTGTATAGGGAGAAGAAATGGAAATTCTGAGGTTCTCTATCATTTGCCCAAGTTCAACCCAACTTGAATAAAAAAAACACCTCTAAATTGAACTCAGGTTTAATCTCCTCAAATGGATCCAAAAAGTAGACATCCAATGTCTCCAGCTGTGTGGTCCTTGATAATGTTTCAGTTTGCATATTCCTCAATAAACTTCAGCCCAGGAGTATATAGGTTCCTGCCTTAATGATCACATTCAACTAGTTCTGGATGTTCCCTGGGATGTTGACAGTGCTATTTGCATTTCAGGGCACACTTAGAGAAAATAACCTTAGCGTATATCTCACTTGAAAATTATTTTGTTCAACAGACTTCAAGTTTTTATGTGGCTTTTATAGAGGAATCATTCCATGGAAGTCTGATCTGCTTTTGTTTTGGTGTACACCTGAAAGGAGAGTAATTCTACCTTCTCTTATTTTCATCTACTAGGAGTGAGTATACCCTCTTCCACACAGGCAGAAAGAACAGACCTAAAGTATGATAATTTGGCCAAAGGGGTGCCCACTTCTCCAGTAGTATTTTGCTAGAAGTGATAAATGATATCAAACAATGCTGTCAGATCAGATTAAGAAGGTATGCAGGGAAGGAACAGTCAACTTCCTACTTAGGGAAAGTAATGGGTTTTAATGGGCTACTCTCCGTTGATTACCACACAGCTTTTGACTCTGTTCCTCACTGGCATGTGTGCATGTGTGTGTGGCAGTGACAGATAGGCATTGCAACTCTCCTAATTTGATTCCTGTATAACAATCAAGCATCCGCCGTCTAGGCTTCACCTGGGAACAGCTGATTTGCAGACCTGTATAGTGAACGTATAAAGAGAGATATCTTACGATCTTCTGTTCGTTCCCCAGATTTTGCAGCTCAGAAAAGTCATCTGATGGGTGCCAGTGAGAAAAGGGGCGGGACTATCAGCCTTGAGCCTCAAAAGCTGTCTAGTGAGTCACAGAGGTGCTTGTCTTTCAAACCCTTCACACTATCCCCTAACTAGGTGGTGACAGCAGATGCTGACACACTGCAGTTGATAGTTTCATAGCTTGGAGAAGGGGTTCTGGGGATGGGGAGAGACGGGAGGGAGAGGGGAAGAGGAAATAAGAATAATTAAGATGAAATATGCATATGTAGCTATTCCCTGAGATGAATGTAGTCATTACATACCCTAATAAGAAGAAACTTCTTAAAAACTCCATGTACAATGTATTCTATCTTGCAAAAGAGAATTTTGCCTCTATTTTCTGAAAACTGAGTGCTGCTTCCTGTTTCCCATTTCTGACGTCTGCACCACAGAAATAATAGATAAACCAGTAGATATGGGTCTGGAAGCCAAAATGTAGCAGACCCATGAGGTAGAGAGAGCAGAAATGCTTCTTCTCCTTGCTCCCAATATAGGCTCTTAAGACCGCAGATGCATTTGTAAACTATCGGCCCTCATTAGGAATTTTGGCAAAGTAAAAATTTATGATAATTTGATGCATCGAGGGCCCAAGTCTTCATCTTCATTATCACTGAAAAAGAGCTGCCTGCACAAACAAATAAGGTAAATAAAATTACACAGCTATGTTTAAGTAACTCTAGAAAAAAGAAACTGCAAGGGGCTGTGGCAGTTTAATTGAGGGTATAAAAGGATGCTAATTACTAATGTGTCTTGGAGCTTCCATTTAAAAACACTTTTTAAAAGTAGCAGTTAGTTCCAATTACCGTAGGTATACAAAAATGTGGGGAAATACTGTGATCAAGCCCCATTTCTTAAAAATGCCTCAATAATAAGATGTTTCCCACTAATTCAGGCTGGCCCTGGCCCCCTGCAGAGTCTGGATTGAGTAACTGTAGCAAATACAAGGTAAACAAAATGATAATCTGTACTAATTTGAACCACCTTGGTAATGAAGACGAGCTAGCGCTGTGTCTTGTCCTCTCTTGGGGAAGAGCACAGGGCCAGGCTCTACTTGGCTTCTGGGAGTGTTTCTCTCGGCAATGGTGCTGAGACTGATCGCTCTGTCTTTACAGGCTTGTAGCAGAACCTGGTGGACACTACTGGCAATCACACTACCCTATGCCCTGGAGGAGTTGGTAAGAACCCGTGGACATGTACCAGCACGGGCAAGCTCTAAGCAAGCCACCAGCAGGGACAGCTGTGGCTCGCAAATATCACAGCAGATGTTCTAGTCCCACAGCCCTGCTGTCAGGTGGAAGGAACTCCTCTGGAGAGGAGACGGTCACAACCTCGTCCACAGATCTTCTCAGAGCTCTACACTGCCCAGGGCTCTGTCCCCCTTGAGTGAAGCAATTCAGCTCCCATTAGCAGTTAGGGTGGGAGCCTGCACCGGCCCCATTTAGGCAGGAATTCTGGGGGTGGGATGAAAGCGCTGCAGATATTTTGCTCCCTGTTCTCACTTGCCTTCTGTCTGGGAAAAGAAGGTCGTGTCCTCAAGCCAGGAACCCACAGCCAGCCAAATCCCACCCAGCCAGCTACGGCTTCCACGGAATCCAGCTAACTGCTGATTTCTTCTCATCAGAAAGATCTTCTCTGGGCAGAGCCAGCCCAAGCAAGTCAGCTCAGAAAGAGCTACTGCAATGGAGGCACCTGTAGGAAGGAACCTCAGCCAGGCTCTAGCCTCTCTTCTTCTTGGGCCACCAATTCCACGTGAGTTCTCTGGTTGGTGGCACCTGTGTTCCTAGTCATTAAAAAATAAAGTTTAATACAATATCAATACCAATATTGTTATTCTTTCTCATCATCCCTTACTCACCGTTCTGACAAGGTCCATGACCAGCATCTCCCCGTCCCTCTCATGGGACACACTCTGTCCCTTGGTCCCTCTTCCACACTCTAACTTCTACTCTGCTCTTTTGGCAGCTCTCTGTGGTATTCATCCCAGTGTAAAAGCAGCTGTGTTAAAGGTTTTTCTATTTGAGATCTCAAGTACATTCTAATTATGCCAGACTTAGGGCTCCAACACAGATAACTTCTGATGATGTACAACTGGTTTAGAGGATTCTCAAAATAAACACTTTTTCCTGATAACTGGGCCTGGGTGAACTGTTAACTTTGTGGAGACAACGACTTCAGCCCAGAGTAGAAGAGCTTCATGGGACAGACTGGGGAGCAACATGAGGGTATGTAACAGGGCTGCACACCCCGTCGTGGCGATGGGACAAGAGGGCGTGACTGAGCAGCTAGAGGGAAGGGCCCATATGGCAAGTGGACACGATGTCCGAGGCTGATCTTTCTTCATGGGGGCTTACAGAGATGGGCTTGGGCTCCATGTTCCCACTTCTAGAGCTGCTCCTTCCTCAGTGCAGAATCTATAGGGACCTTTGTCCTTGAACAAGGGCTGCCTCTACAGTCTCCTAATTAGAGCTCCAGCCCAGGTTCCGTCCACAGAAAGGAAGGTCTGAAGAGGGAAGGACTGGGGTGTTCCCAGAGATGGCAGGTAAACAAAGACTTGGCGTATGTTGGTACAAAGCAGCGCAGAGAAAAACAAAGCCACCCCTCCTCATGCAGAAACTTAAGCCACAATGCAGAAGAAATCCTCAAAAATCCAGCTCTTATGGCTAAGATTCACCCACATGGATACAGTCACCCACGATGCTAAATCTTGAGCAAGGGCTGCAGAAACTCAGAGTGTCTGGAGAATTCTTCGTGGCTCCTATGCTGAGGCGGTGCTGGCCCTGTGGTTCCAGGTGTGTGGCGGATCCAGGTTTCTGCCTGCTTCCACTGCCTCTCGTTGAACATTAGAAAAGATCCAGTTCTTTCTGCACTCATCTTACGAATATCTTTAAACATGAAAAATGCAAAAGATTCACCCAAGCTGTGCCTGGTGGAGCACACCTTTAAACTCAGCACCCCAGGATGCTGAGGCAGGAGGATCAGAAGTTCAAGCACAAGTTAGGCAACTGAGTGATCCTTTCAAAATTTAAAAAAATGAAAAAAGGCCAGAGGATGTAGGCATTGGATTCAATTCCTGGTACCACAAACAAAACAAAACAATTACTATTTCCTAGCTCAGAGTACTATAATTTTATCCAGGGGACATTGGGTCCTGCTAGTGTCACCCTGTGGGAACTAGGGTTCAAAGAATCAGCTAAAATGATGATACTCTGGCTACTGCTACTGCTTGAACATGAAAGTCCTTTTCTCTGATCCCTGTGCCTTGTGTCTTTTGTCAACACCTCTGCGGGGCAGTGGCAGATTCACTTGGTTAGCTTGCAAGTGATGTGAAATCTCAGACACATCATGATGCCTGGCATTGTTTTATCAACATGGCAGACAGATATTCCAATGACAGAAACAGCCCTCATCCTCAAACAGTTCAAAATCTTGCAGGACCCGCCAGATGAGCTGGCACCAGAAGGGTATCTCCAATCACCAACCACCTCCCTCCCACCCCCACCCCGCAGGTATAAATGAGGAATAGTAAAGACCATAGCCCAGTTAAGAACAAATTGGTCCTATCCATAGGCCAAAAATGGAACTGAAATGTAATGCAAAAAATTGCCTGACACTGCAGGCCTGCTGACTTTGGGTAGAGAAAGAGCCACAGGAAGGAGGGAGCACTGCCCCTGCTGTGAAAAGAGGCCTAAAATTGCCCAGTGAAAAATGAGAAGCAGGCAGGCGAGGCTCACTGCTTGAAAGCAGGGACGGAGAGCTGGCTTCTTGGCTGTAAAAGAGGCCACACAGTCCTCCGCCCTGGAGCCAACAGAGCTATCATAGGGAGGGGGAAGGAAGCACACAACCCTCACAACAGCGCCTGGGCCACGCTACCCTGATTGTGTCACTGCACCGAAGGTATTATCAGGGCTGCCAGAATTCTCAACAGCAATAATCAAGAGTGTAAGGGTGGTAAGGGTCATAGAGATGTTGAGTAATTTTGAATTTTACTTTTTAAGAAGGTGTTAAAACATTTTTTATGCATAAGCATAAGCCAAGTGTGTTGGTTAATGCTTGTCACTGCAGCTCCTTGAGAGGCTGAGGTTTGAGACTGGCTTGGGGAGCTTAATGAGACCCTGTCTCAAAACATAACATAATATAGCACAGCATAGCACACCACAGCACAGCACAGGGTTAGGAATGTATCTCAGCACTCTCTGGCTTCAATCTCCAGTACCACTAACTAACTAGCTAACTAACTAACTAAATAAATAAACACAGCCTCCATTTAATAAAAATACAATTCCTAGCTTCCAAACTAAGAAAAAAATGCATAAAGGGCTGAATAATGTATGTGATAGTTTAATAAACAGAATGCAAACTATCCAATGATAAACAGAATCCAGAAAAAGTATAGTACAAATAAGTCTAAAAGGACCTATAAGCACACACAGACACACACAAACACACACACACACGTTAAACTTACCTATTTTAACACAAAGACTATTTGGTTGTTTGAAAATCCAGCTTTGTGCTACTTAACAGTAATAAACTCAAGTAAAAATACATGGAAATGTTGCAAACAAACAGAATGGAATTATAGGTCTTAACATATTTTGGGGTAAGGAGGGTGGGTGGCACCAACCAACAGGCTGGTGACCCGGATAGAATGAAAAGGGAAATGCAGGAAGTCTGCCTCTGCTTCTTTGGAGGAGCTTTGGTCTTCCCCGCTGCCTTTAGATATTTGTCTCCAGTTACTTCAAGCTTCCAGCACAGACCCTTCACCTTCTGGTGCACAGCCTACGGCTCTCCAACACAAACTCGCAGAGCATCCTGCAGTGAGCTCCACCTTTTGACTTTCAGCTGGATCTTGGGTCCTTCCAGTGCTCAGGCAGCCATTCTGCATTCTTCCACCCCTGATTCTGCAGGCCACCGTGGTAAGTCTACGTTGTAAAGCCCTCTATTAAGTCTGTTCCTTTAGTGAAGCCTGAACCTCCAGCACTCAGGCCAGCAGCAGGACACCAGTACTAACTGGACCCACCACCCAATGACAATGGACAAGCCCATGCTGGGATAAACCATGGAGCTGCAAAGCTATGCAGCTACATGTCACTCTGTCTTGACTGTTTTACTCAATTCATTGCAGCCTACACTCTTCTACTTGGGAAATGTGGATGTTTTCTCCCTCCTGGGTATGTAATGAGTTGCCAGGAGTTTGCAGCCATCTAGGCAGACCACAGCTAGAATATTCTCTCTGTTTATCCCCAAATCACTGAGTCACTCAGAGGTAAGAGGAGAATAATGAGTCAAAACAAATCAATAAGAGACAGACGCACAACCAAATTGAAAACTTGGCAAAGACTGCGAACAGCAAATCACAAGAGAGAAGGTTCTGCTGGCCAATAAGCAGAGGAAGAAACAGTCACCCCCTGTTTTGTTGAAGGCAGAACAAATTGAAATAAATATGAAATGCCATTTCACTCTCTCGTTTGGGCGAGGAGAAAGGATGCAGGGAAATAGGAGCTCTTGTAAAATATCGGTGAGATGGTAAATGGAAACAAAGCTCTTTAGTAAACAATTTGACATTTCTTAGTGGACCTGAAGACGTGCATACCCCACAACTCAGCAATTCTGCTCCCACATTTACAGCCTAAAGAAACTCACAAATAGCTGTGCAAGATGACTTTCACAGCAGCACTACTTGCAATAATAAAAACTGGGAAACCATATACACAGTCCATGGCACGAGGCTGAATACACCAAGGACATACAGTGGAACAGTCAGCTCTCTGTGTTTGCAGGTTTTGCACCCGTGAATTCAACCAACTTCAGATAGAAAGTATTTTTGAAAAAACTGCACTTATACTGAACATGTACCAACTTTGATTTCCTAAACAATACAGCATAGCAACTATTCCCATAGCATTTCGCTTGTATTAAGTATTAGAAGTCATCTAGACATGATTCAAAATATATAGCAGGTGTATGTAGGTTATAGGTAAATACTACACCTCAGTATATAAGGGACTTACTTGAGCATCCTTGGATTTTGACATTTGTAGGGGCTCTTGGAACAGTCATGAAGGGATGACTGTACTTTACATCATTTAAAATAACCTAGATCTACACACATCAACATGGATAAATCCTAAAAAGCATCTTTACCCTGTAATCACAGTGGTTCAGGAGGCTAAGGAGGAGGATCACCAAGCACAAGAGCACCCTGGTCAACTTAGTCAGGTGCTGCCTCAAAATTCTAAAAAAGGAGAGGCTAGCAATGTAGCCCAGCGTGAAGGCTTGGGGTTCAAACACCAGCACCACAAAAAAAGAAAAAAAAAATCTTTAGCATCTTAAGCAAAACCTAAAAGACCAGCTAGCTGCCGTATAATAGCATTTAAATAAAATTTTCAGAAAGTTCTTATCTTAGACACAGGGTGGAACCTGGCTGAGAAGAGCAACGGTCTTAATCTTTGGGCTTTAGGTACCACTTTGGCTGCCGCCTTCCATGCAGAGCTATAAAGCCCATTACTGTTTACAGGACACATGTATGAAGTAGAGGTGCAGAAACGTGAATAGAAAGCATAAAAGCCGCCTTCAGCATCCTGGGAAAAGGGGAGAAGCATAAGATGAGGCCAAGGTAATGAAACAAGGGGGAGCCAGCTCTAAAATATTTAATTTCTCAAGAAATTCGGACGCAGAGATTGCACCTTCACGTTAACATTTGTTCAATACAGGCGATTTATTATGTAATGTGTTGTTCATTCTATTTGCTCAGTGCCTTTGTGTGTGAGTAAAACACTTAATTTTTAAAGTCTTTTGGACCAAAAAGAAAGAAAAAACAAACCCTCAGGTCGGCCACGGTTTCATCTAGGGGCAGAGTGACATTACTCTAACTGCACAAAGTTGTGCTTTGTGCTTTGATTGTGTCGGAAGTTGTGCTTACTCAGCATCCTGAGGACATGAGAAACCGCAGAGTTCAGGACAGTGGCCATGTGCTGTTACATAAGCCCACGCAGGACACTGAGAGGACACAGGAGTGGGCTCCCTGGGGTGGCCAAGGCCGTCTGCTTCTCGGTGCTTGAACAGCAAGCAGTATAGGGACACAGGGTGTGAAACGAGGCTCAGGGAGGCCATGGCGGGTGTGGCCGGGACCAGGAGCAAGGATGGAGGTGGGGAGGGTCCCGGAGGCTGCCGCCAGGGCAATGGGCTGAAGAGGCAGATAGGTCATGAAGGCTTTCGGAGTCTGGACTCTGTCCTGAGGGAGACGTGGAGTCTTTGAAAGATTTGAAGCACAGGCACGACCTTGAAGGATCATCTGGTTCAGCTTCTTGCCTCGGGCAGACAAATCTCTAAAGCTTTCTGGATGGCAGGCCTGCCTCTTTCCAATGTCTCCCAGGCCAGAGATTCCACAGCCCCCATCCTTCATCTTTTACAGCGTTGGGCAGACGTGGCTGGGCATGGAGAGGGGACTGTGGCGGCTGGGCAGAGGGGAAGGGACACAGGCTCACACCTGGGGCGGGGGACAGAGCGGCCAGGCTCAGCCACAGCGAGGGACTATGCGTCCTGCTGTGACAACAAGTGACAGCAGTGTGCTGCAGGAGGGTCTGATGCGATGACAGGGGTGACTGTGTTTTCCGTCATCACTGTCACTGCAGTCGCCCTTGCAGCAGACACTGACAGTCCTTACCATGTGTCGGGAACATCCGAGCGCCCTCCCCGGTCTTCCTGTTGGGCCTAGGACATGATCCCCATTTCAAACATGGGGACAATGGAGTAAGGAAGAGGAGTCTGAGCATGAGACAAGAAAGCAAAGAGAAAGAGGAATCTAAACGTGAGGGGGAAATGGCCTAAGTTAAAAGAGGACAACAAAGTTAGGAAGAGAAGGAGCCTGAACGCGGCCCCAGAGCTCCCAAGAGGTGTATCTGTGGTTCAGGAGCAGCCAGCTCGTTCCAGCATCTTCAGTCCTCGCCACGGCACAGCCTCTCAGACAGGAGTGGGTGCATCCTGCCAGCACAGGCCTAGCGTCCGGGGCCCAGGTCCAGAGGGAGTGGAGCGTGTCTCTAAATACAGCGCGGGGTGCTGGCTGCACCAGAAGGGGGGTAGACACCAGCCTCTGTCTCGGCCATGAGGTCAGGGTTAGCTGGCAAGAAGTTACCTGTCAGAGAACCAGAGGGAGGGAGCTGGGCATGCAGTGAATGTGGCCGTGTGCCGAGCACCTCACGGGTGATGATTTCATGTTCACAACCTTGCCATGGTGCTGCTCCTCTTAGGGCTGAAACTTCAGAGGCTCAGAGGGGCACAGTCATGGGCTCCCAGCAACCAGCAAGCAAGTAGCAGAGCTGGGAAGAACGTTTGCTTGAAAAATCCTGTCTTGTGTTCCATTTTGTTTTCCTATTATCCCACCCTGCCTCAGTGGGAATTTCCCACATTCTGCCCATTGGCTGTGAGTCCTGGCCTTGAGTCAAACTAGATTTCCTTGGTAATTTCCCAGAAGAAGACATACAGAAATAAATTAGAAAAGAAAAAGATAGTGCCAACTGTGAATTGAAGATAAGAGAAACCACAGGTCAAAATCTGGTAAGATTTCCACTAATGGCCATTTTCCTGGGGGTGGATATAGAAGGAAACCACCAAGTATATCCTCTAAACCACAAGAAGAAAAACAGTCCCGAAGAAGTTGGGAAATCATGCTAAATAACTAACCTTTGTGTGCTGGGGCAAGTGCCAAGGTGCTGGCGCAACATGAATCAGGAAAAAAAAGGTTAACATCGTACTTTGGAAATGATAATGAACAATGTGGGAAAATAAGCATTACCTTGATGAGAGGAGAAAAAAAAAACTCTGCTCATCACTATTCACAAATCAACTGGTTACTTTAAAATACCTCAAGTTTAGTTAGGAAGTCCAAGGGCACTTGGTCACTGTAGAACAGAAGTAGAAAACCACGAGAAAAGATGACAAAGAAAAGGACTGAAGTAAAACAGAAGAGGGTTTTAGGTTACTGCAAAACCAAGCGCAAAATTAACATCACACTGAAGGTCATACAGTGCAGAACACACACTGCAGAAGTTCAGAGTACTAAGGCAGATGATCTGTTAGAACTTCTCAGAACTGAGATGGAAGAGCAATAACACAGGGAGAGAGAAGTGGACAAGTATGAATGAAGAGAACAGAAGCATGACAGGGATTTTATCAGTTGCACAGAGAATAACACAGACGGAATAAGAAAAGAATAAGAGAAGAAATAGTGATTAAACAGAGTGGGTGGAAGAAAGGCCTGTGTCTATAAACATATTGGAAGCGCTCTCTGAGGCCAGGCATGATGCCACACACCTGTAATTCCAGCCCTCAGGAGGCTGAGGCAGGATGATCACTGTGAGTTCAAGGCCAGCTTGAGCTACATAGAAAGACCCTGTCTCAACAAAAGTGCTCTCTGAGACTCAGGCAAAGTAATAAAGGGGACCATTCTACCCAATATATAATTTTTAAATAAAAAGAAAAAATTATAAGTCCTAGGGAAGATATATAAAGTAGATTCTTCTGTACAAGAAATATCTAAAACTGCCTTCAAACATCTTTTCTAAAAAGTAGAAGAAAACAATGGACACTTACTAAAAGAATTTATAGGAAATGCATTCTGCCCACTGTCCCATTTAGAGAAAGGTTGTATCTGGCACCACTTGTGGCACAGCCAGATGTCACTGCTTATCTTCCTTTAAAAATAGTAGAGAAAGAAAGAAAGAAAGAAAGAAAGAAAGAAAGAAAGAAAGAAAGAAAGAAAGAAAGAAAGAAAGAAAGAAAGAAAGAAGAAAAAGGAAGGGAGAAAGGAAAAAAGAAAGAGAAAGATTTCTACCTATTTTCTCTTTCAGTACATTCAGTGTTTCTGTTTTAATACTTAAACTTTGATCCATTTTAACATCTAGAACATGTAAAAAAATTTTTAAAAATCAGGCCACCCAATTTAAAGACCCAATCCAAAAATGGGCATCTGAGATGAATGCACACTTCTCAGATGAAGAAATACAAATGGTAAACAAATGTTCAACATCATTGATCATTCAAGAAATGCAAATTAAAACAACACTGAAATCCCATCTTACCCCAGAAAGAGTGGCTATCATCAAGAAATCAACCAATAACAAATGCTGGAAGGGCTGTGGGGGAAAAAGAACTCTTCTCTGCTGCTGGTTGGAGTTCAGACTGGTGAAACCACTATGGAACTAGGATCAGTAAACTAAGATTAGAGGTCCCAATTAAGCCAGCTCTTCCCCTTCTTGGTATTTTCCCAGAAGAACTGAAAACATATCACAGTGATATATGTGCACCTATGTTTATAGTAGTGCAATTTGTCATAGCTAAATCTCGGAAACAACCCAAATGCCCATAAACTGAGGAATGTATCAAAAAGATGTGGTATTTTTATACAATAGAGTATTACTCAGCTATAAAAAAGATAACCTTTAGGCTTTTAAAGGTAAATGGATGCAACCATATTCATAAGTGAAATAAATCAGACCTACATGTGTAAACACTGTATTATCTCCCTAGTGTAAGAACCTGAAAGAGTAAATAAAACCCAAAAGGTACAATAGATATTATGAAAGGGAAAGAAACTGCCCACAGGGAAGAAACAACAGGGATTAGGGAAAGAAGAAAAGAAAGAAAGAAGGGAAAAATATATATGTACATACAGGGATAGCTGCTGATGTCCATTGGTTCATTGAAAGAACAGTTAATGCTCAATGTATTTTTTCTTGACCAATTTTACATGATTGTATCTGTAATCTGAACAACTACTTTAGAGAAAACAATATGCAATATAACAACCATTGTTAAGTTGCTACCACCTTGTTTAGTAAAGCTCTGTATCATTTCTTTTCTTTTTTTTTTTTTTCGGTACTGGGGATCGAACTCAGGACCCTGCGCTTGCTAGGCAAGCGCTTATTCCACTGAGCTATATCCCCAGCCCTCTGTATCATTTCTAATGTTTTTTTAAAATTACTTTTTATTCTCTTTCATTGTTCAATCAATCTTGCATTCTTACATCTGGTAATCTGAGCAACTTCATTAAAGATATATGCGATATAACAATCACCATTGATTCCATCTTGTTTTGAAATCCTGTATCTTTTTTTGTTGTTTTGGTGTTGTTTTGTTTTTGTCTTTGTTGTTATTTTGTTATTGTTTTTTTCTTTAAAATACTCATTAAATTGTAAAAAAAGGAGAGGAAAGGAAAAGAGAAAAGAGAAGAGAAAGGAAGGAA